>OOFE01028985.1:8954-20579 GCA_900323365.1 Monocentris japonica
GAGAGAGAGAGAGTAAAGTGTCAGTGCTCACAACAATAAATGGATGAGGATGAGGGGAACATTGCAAAAATGTGACAAGGCTGATAGTAGGATGACTGTGTTGCTTAAGTGCGTTTAGAGCGTGCACAATTGCTGAATCTGAATCTAGTCAAGGAGACAATAGGAGCACTGATGTCACTCTCCAAACAGTAAGGATACAATGATGCTCTGTCAAATGATATAAACAGTCCAAGAAAAGCAAATGCAGTAAAACCCGGCCTGCACAATTAACATGCCACCACCGCTGAGGCCATGCGTAGTGAATTGGGCACAGATGAGTTCTGACACTAGAAGGATTAAGCATCACTTCTGGGACACTGGTTGGGGGGGGGGGGGCTTAAAGAGTTACACAGAAAAAGAGGGAGAGATGAAATCAAGCTTGTAAGTGCACAGTTTAGAATTGATAGGCCTCTTGTTCACCCCTCTATCGGTAAACCTGTGTGAAGCAGGGCGTGTTTTCCCCTAGCCTCTTGCTGCCCCTCCAGCTCAGTCTGCTGTGGTAATTGAATCAGAGAGGAACTGTTTTGCTGTGGCCCCTGCAGAACAGACTCTCTGTCCATAACAAGCGTGCATACACACACAATGTGTATATACACCAATGCACCCACACACACTCATTGTGTATGGTGTGAATGGAAAAAGGTTTCTGACTCAGATCAGAGGGAAACCGGGCCTCTAATACATCTAAGTAAGGTCATCCATCATAGCATCACCCTGGCATCACCTTTACAAAACGTTACAAACCACACTGTTTCACACACTCTTACAGACATGCACACACACAGACACACAAGCAGCTTGCAGCACACACACCCATCATTTCTGCCGCCTCCATTACACACACGGCGGGTGAGACAAATAAAGGGCTGGCTGTGTCGTAATGGAATCAACGCCTCACGGCGGGCGATGCCAGGCACAACTGCTGCCCTGCTAGGCTGTTGGGAGGATAGGGTAAAGGCTTGCCAGCCCAGGAGGCTGACTGACGATATTTCATCCCCGGTGAAAACACCATGATATTAATTAAAGGGCTATTTATGGGCCACATTCTGCTGCATTGACATGGGAGACGCCAGGGATTGTGTGTGTGTGTGTGTGTGTGTGAGAGTGTGTTTGTGTGTGTGTTTGTGTGTGTGCATGTGCGTGACAGGCTGCTCAATAACAGCCATCAGGCTTCATGACAAAGCCAATGATGATCAATAAGAATGGCTTAATGGGATGCCCTGCTACTTGAGTGCAGGCTTCCTGTTTCCTAGAAATAGGACAATCTCAACACACACAGAGCCATCCATCAGCATCGGAAACAACAAACAGGCTCAAGATTGAGAGAAATGAAATCCCACCTGGGAATATGCTTGTGATGCTTGTGTTTTAGAACGATGCTTTCAAGATGAGGTAGTCCAAACATCATAGATCATAGACCTCTCCATTTCCAGGATTAGCTTTATGTGTAGGTTCCAGAGGAGATAAATATAGGTGGCAGGTTGGCCTAGCGGTTAGAGAGACCACCCTGTAACCAAAACGTCACGTTCCCCGTAACAGCCAATGTGACAGTCAACAGCCATGTGTCCTTGAGCAAGACACAGCTCACTCTTTGTACGTTGCACTGGATAAGAATGTCATCTAATTGTTTTAAATGTAAATATGACAAAAGATTGTATTGTCTTGGTTACGCTTAAGAGGAAACCTGAGGCTAGTTTTTCTATTTTAGTGTAACTCAGTGTTCCTAACAGTTGGAAAACACTGTTGAATGCTAGTTAGTGCTGTATCCCCACATTTCTTGAGAGTTACATCCAAAGTAAATAACATGGTCAAATAGAAATCTAACTCCCCAATCAGTTAGAGAGATTACAGAGAGGAGCTGGGTCCTCGGTTCAACGATTAATGAATGCATCGCAGATAGGAGCAGTGTTTGCGCTGTTTTAAGAGAGCTAGTGTGTGGCCTGGGGGCCCACAGTAGCATTCTCTTTGAGCCTAGCGCCATCCCTATCCCCTTTCTTCTCTCTCAATTGCAGAAATGTTGCGAAGGCTGGCAAAAAGTGCGAGGGTGTGTGATGGGCCAGAATGACACCAGCAGCACAGCCTCACTTCTGCCTCATATTTATGCACATTCCTGGATTTAGTTGAAAGCGTGTATATTCCAAGGTGCATATATATCCTGAAATCTCTGGGGGCACAACACCATGAAAGACTAAAATCAAAGTGATTTGAGATACGAAACATAAAAGCGTATCATGTCGTCCCATCTCATTTTGTCACATTAGGATAGCTTGTTAAGGTTAGGCAGGTTAGGCAGGCAAAATGACTAGCTAGGGAGCTAAAAAGTAGTTAGGGTGAGAGTTCAGTGATATGTAGAAACATGAGAAAGAAGTGGGATTGGCGGGGCAGTAGAAAAGTTTTATTGTGTTGTGTTGCAAGATTTCTTGAAATGAGCTAGAACTCTGAAATGCAGATTGCGTGTTGTGGACACAAATAAAAATGTTCCTCCCCTGCGTTAATAGTACAAATTGGACACACTATTTTCACGTGTTCATCCCATGAAAATGTTAGGTAATGGTTATGTTTAGGCAACTAGAGTAGGGTCGTTGTCATGGTTAAATAAAAAAAGCTATCACTGAAAACCTTTTTTCATGAATTGGGTATTACTACTATATACATCCATCCACCACCCTGACCTCCACACCTGCACTTTCCACCATGCTATTTCAGTGTCTAACTACAGCTGTTTCTAGACACCTTCACATGTTGGTAGCTCCAAATGGCAGCAAGAGGAAACTGTGTGAAAAATATGAACTTTAATACCCAGAAATCATGTAACGTGACATCAGTAAACTGCACGCAGCACACAACATGGCGAATCTTTGGGGTCTAAATTAAGGCAGATGGGACGCTCTTCTCTATTGCAGCACCACTTTGTGAATTTGCCTGATAGGATGGGTGTGTTTTCACATAAAAATATCTTGCCTAGTGCAGCTTTAAGGGCAGAGGTTAAACCCTCATAGAAAGAAGGAGTTCGCCCTCCCCGATGCGATCCTGGTGACTCATCTCTATCATTCTCTGCATTCACCAGCTCCCTGTGTGAATCATGCACTCTTCCAGAGCATATCCATACTTAGAAAAGTATTTGCATCTGAAATACTTGTGTAATCTATGGGTATACAGACATTTTATTATGATTCAGACACACTTTTAATCACATTGTATAAAAAAATACACTTTATGGTATCTTAGACCAAATGTGACCAGCAAAATATGTGGAAACAGGATACCGTCGACGCAGCAGATGACACAGTGCCTAGGCCTATATGTGATGATAAGACTACTGCGGAGAGCACAGTCATTTTGTGCCTGCAGTAAACATAAATAAATGAAAATTCTCACCTTATTTTTTTTCTCTCACATGCACACACAGGCGCACTTCCACGCATGTCTTTCTTTCACACACACACACACACACACACACTCACTCACCAAACACACACTCACATAAATATAGAGTATTGTCGGGGACAGTGGACAATAGAAGAAGAGGAAGAGCACAGGTCTTGTGGGAAGCAAGAAGGTGACAAAGGATGAGAGATCACTACTGAAATGGCCGTATGACTATCATAGCACAGTTATGGATGTGTGTGTGTGTGTGTGTGTGTGTAGACATGTTGTACCAGAATGATTGCTCTTCTTTATCTTTTGTACATATTACATCCTGCTATCCTGTGTGTGTATGTGTGTGTGTGTGTGTGTGTGTGTGTGTGGGTGTGTTTAGATATATTGTATCAGAATGATTGCTCCTTTATCTTGTGTATGTGCGAGTGGCTCTGTGTGTGTGTCAACGTGCACAAACGTGTGCTTGCAATGCATGCGGGTGTCTATTGGCTGGTTCTCACAGCAGAGCAGAAGTGAGGGCTAATGTATAGAGCATGTCTCTGATCCTCAATCCCTCATTGTTCTTACAGCTCCAATAGCATGATGTTCTCACTCCCTTGAGGACTTGCGTCGCTCTATATAAGCCCTACAGCCAGCCGGGGTACAGTGTCTGCTCAAAACCTGATTATCTTCTCCACACTGCGGTAGTCCAAAAACTCTAACATTGTCTCTAATCTGTGCAAGACTGATTTGTTCTGCACCAGATGATTGGTATACAGGCACAGTTCAGCACTCCCCTTGCAGCTTCGCCATATTTTAATTCCCGTCTCCACACACACATGTTCATACACATATACACACACACAATGGCAATTTATTGAATTCTTCATGGGACTCTGATTCCCCATTTGGTTGGTTCCATCATTAAAGCGTCTGGAAGTTTGTTTTTTGCCAGCCCTGGCAACACAAAAAAACGGAGCCACCCTGCCACTAGCGCCTGTCCAAAAAGTCTGGAAGCTGTGTTCCCTTCTTTATTAAATCTTGGTTTGCCAGCCCTTGCCCAGTGTGATTTGACGTCAATGGCACTCTCTTGAGGCAAAGGGAATGGCCCTCTGTATCGGGCCTCTGTTGAAGGAATTGAATGAGATGTAAGAAAATGTCATTTACTTATAAATGGAACATCATTCAAAAGCCAAAAAGGGGAAATAGGAGTTTCCAACCTGAAATGTGGGTCAAATACACAGCATTTTGGCTACCTGGTCAAACATCATTAGTATTATTGAACAATACCGTGAGGCTTGAACAGTGCACCCTTCCTCACCATAAACAAACAACTGAATCTCAGAATGATTTTCCTATAACTGAATTAATAAATGATTCGATGACTGAATCATCCAGCAGCTCCGAGCCCCACACACCCCTGCCATCCCATCTCTAACCCCTCTTGCATCTCTAGGTTTTCACCCCTGACCCTGCACAGTAAAATTATCATTAACATGTAATGGGAGCTCAGGCGGTGTAGCTTGCCTGGGGACAGCGTAGGGAAAGTGGGGCACAGAACCACCACAGGGCATTGCACTAAGCCCAAACTGTCTGTAAGAGGCGCTAGCAGGGACATAAGGATACAGAGGAGAAGACAGAGGAGGAGGGTAGATGTAGAGAGAAGGGGATGTGTAAGAAAACAGCAGCAGAAGAAGAGGGGAAGGGAAGAGGCAGTATAGAAAGAAAGAGAAGCAGGGAGAGTGACAGAGACAGACCAACAGAGCAGGGGCGAAAACCTGATATCAACTTTGGAGGGGACAATTGCATGGCATTTTCTTAAAGAGCAATTCCTGAGGAAAAGAATCTCCATTGAGAACATCACAAAGTTGGTCTCAGTATTGAATTGACCTTATTATTTTACTTTTTCTGATACATTTATACAGCCATTAAATATGTGCCACTGGACTGAGTCTACTGCAATAACTTTACAAGAACAAAAAGCTCAAAATAAGTACAGTTCTAAAAGCGAAAGAACTACTTAAATGAATAACCCAAATAAATCAACCAAAATATCCAGCTGCAAACACTGGTTGATGTTACTATAGCTAGCTAGCAAATGTTAGATAACTGCTAGCTAACCAGCTAGCTAACATAAAGAAGAGTGACCTGGGAGCTAATTCAATGCAGCAAAAATGAAGACTGGTGACGATTATAAATGTGTTTTATTGTATTGAGTGGTATAAGTAAAGAAATGTCTAACATATCCTTTGATTGAACTACTTACTGGAGGTCAGCCACCAACCACAGACTCTGGTCTCAGAGCTTGTCAAATTCCCACACCCACTGAGGCAGTGGATCAAACCATTGTGAGACATAGGGAGGGGGGACGCAATCTTTTGAAACTTAAAAATGTGCTATTAAGTGTCTATAATCAGCACAAGTGCTTTCATTGCAAATTATTAATATTATTGAAATTGCATAGTTATGTTTACAGTGATATATTGGGGAGTGATATTCTTTTCCCAGGATCCGTCCCCCCAATCCCCCCCGGATTTCCACCTCAGCAACAGAGCAATATACAAATAAATAGACAGAAAGAGTGTGGCAATGACATTACTAGCAGTGAGACAAAAAACACACTCAGAGGTCTCCCCTTGCCCTCAGACAGACTCTCAGCGTGGGTGGTTGGCTCTCTGTAGTCATCTGAGCCATGCAGCAAACACATTCACAGCATGCCACTGAGCCACCCACACCAACCCCAGAGGGCGTTCCCCACTGAGTAAAACAGTGGGCACCTCACTGTGACACTGCCAGAACCCGAACAATGCTTGATATTGTTAGTGTACCTACATTTATAACTTTGTTGATTCCATACACATAGAAATAAGTACGCTTATTGTGTGACTCTTTAGTTGTAATACCTACAATTGGCTAGTAAGAAACATTCTTTTCTCATTCTTCACAAGTGCAAGGCCAGGATGCAATCAAGCTACACTAAACAGGTAAACTATTCAAGGGGGTCAGTTACAAAACAAATTGATGAGCACACCTTGTTTGGCTGACCTTAAATCAGTAAATTGCGTGCAGTGGTCAGTTTTCCCCATTTGTTTAAAGGTGCACTTGCAGCATAATGCACCCTGATCAAACACGATCGCCCCACTATTAGCTTCATTTATATGGGCATTTGTTGGATTGAACACATACCTTCCCTTTGAAATGTTTCATCTAAGCTTCTGATAAAAGCAACAGTATGTAACAGCTAAACATGAGCTTCACATATTTATTCCGTAGCACCATATATTTTATACACATATTACATATATTTTGTAGCCTGTTAATACTGTTAATACTGTTTATACTGTTTATACTGTTCATACTGTCATTATTACATATATTCTGTTACCTGTTTATACTGTAATTATAGTTCATCCTGTACATACAGCATATTCATATCTAGCCCTTACTGTTTATTTCATATTTATCTACCACTGTACATTTGCACACTCTGCACTTTACTGCTATTTGCACTTCTGGTTAGATGCCAAACTGCATTTCGTTGTCTCAGTACTTGTACTCTGTGCAATGACAATAAAGTTGAATCTAATCTAATCTAAAAAAATATATATATTTGCGTTTAAATTTGTAATGTTTGTAAACAGTCGAGCCAGACCTTTATTTTGAGTTACGATGGGCTAAGGAAGTTGTCAAAAGCTTATTTTCTTTCTTCAAGCCAAACACTTCAAAGAACATACATGCAAAATGTAGAAGGAATGTGAACTGTAGGAATGTCAAATACATTTCAGATTCTCAATTTAATGAATTACACTAAAGCACAATCCTATTGCATCAAGCTTTTCTAAAACACGGAGTACCTTAACTGAGCAAACAGCACGAAACCGTCCACAGCCGCGCTCTTCCCTTACACAATAGTTACAGATGGTTGAATGGCTTTACTAACATGTCTTTTATCTATATTCACAATCATTCTGGGGTAATTATGATAGGCATATAGTATAAAACACTGTTGTGGTCCAATTGCTTCAGGACATCTCTACCCTGCTTAAGACATCAGCCCACATCTTGATAGATATTCACAGCACCATGTAATCTATTTTCTCACCAACTCAACTCTCGCAGTCAATAATACATGCTATTCGGCTGGTAGCCGGTAGCACACAATTATTATGATCGTGATTATCCTTCTGATTATGTCTACTTTCCATGCAAGATGCCCCAAAAGTGAACAAACACCTAACCTTCTGTTATCAGCACCTTGGCCTATTAGCTGAGTGACACTGTGTCAAATTGATAAATTCACTGTGCCTGTCATTTGTTAACATTTTGAGAACACCGGGAAATCATTTTGTTGCACTATTTACTCCTTATCTTTATTTGTTAACTCCTTGCAGGTATTTTCAGAAATGGGAGCATGCAGGTGCTTGCATATTACATTAACTGATAAATCATATAACTACTACAGAAGTACAACAGAGGAAGTTTGATTTAATTCCAGTCAAGGTATAGTATGGACGATAATGTCGACACGACTATGAGTTTAAATCATGAGAGGGAGCAGCCAGTTAGCTGGCCTTCATACCCTTTGACTTTCATTGGAACAGAGTCTCAACCACCTGTCACTCAACACCAGACAGGCCATTAGAAAGCCAATCGTCTCCTCTTGTTCATCCAGTGGCATAAAATCCAGTCAGACATTTCCTCTGGACAGCACTCAACCACAATGTTAGACAGCTTTTCAATTTGACCAGTAAAACATGTTCTCTTTCATTCATTCATTCATTCATTCATTCATTCTTATATTCTTTCCGTTTCTGCCCCTCCCATTTCTCCACATTTCACCTCTCTTTGTCTCGGCTGCTCTTACACATGATGATTTAATACCAGCTGCTTCTGTCCTCTCTCCCTATTCCTCACTCAGTCCATTGACTCCTTCCTGTATTTCTCCCTTCCCCCTTTCAGTCAGATGAAGTCAGAGAGCAGCTTGGGTCTCAACTGACACTGCAGGCCATCCATAGTGATCTCATTACACAGGACTGCAGGGGAAGCTGTCTTACCCAATTTCACAACGATCCCTCCTTTTCTCCCCTCCTAGATACATGGAGGTCAAGTAAGCAATTAAGGGGCCAATTGCGTAAATAGGATGCCAGCTGAATTGAAGAAATACAAATGATGTGGCGAGCCTGGGCAGCTTCCAATTAAGCATCAAAAAACGACATGAACGCCCTCTAATTGTTTTGCAGTCGCAAACTTCTCGAGTGTAACTTGTGCTATGGCAGCACAAGTACTGAGTACTGAAGTACTGAAAAATACATTATGTGACAGCATGTTATTTAGACACTGGCAACAGCCATTAATGGCAACAGCAAGAATATTTGTCAGAATAGGAAGAATATACAATAAGATGATGAAAACCTAGCAGACTGTTCCCAGGAATTATGGAATGACCAAAGAAACATCTGTCCAGATGTAAGACATTAAAAGGTGCCTTTCTAACTCTTAAAAAGGTGCAGCCCCAGCAACAAAATGCAGAATTCTGTACCTTTTTTCTGACAGTGCAGAGGAATTAAAAGAGCAATTACTGCTTAATGTTCAGTTAGGAACAGTACTTATTTCCTTACCATAAAGAGCCCATAGACAAGATGAAAATGAACTGGAAAATCCCAGGATCCATTACTACGATGCAATATAATACAATGTAATATTGTCAGTTCAATCATTTTAATGTAATAGACTGATCAATGACACAGTTAATTATCATTTTGTCAGTTTCAATAAAGTAACATTAACTGGGTAGAGTAAGTCATGTTTAATTTTCACTAGTGACATTTGCAGTGACAACACTACGCAGGTCAGGATAGACTTGATGCTGCCCTACTTATCCATGTAGTGAGGCATCAGTGTTTGTGAACACACATTGTCAATACTGTTAAGGTACCTGATATCAAACCAATATCAATCAATTGTTGTAGAATTATACATTGACATCTAACTTAGAATGGCATTTGTAACGTCAAATGGTTTTAAACTACAAGGTTGCATCCAACATGAGCCATTTATTACATTTCCATTATCAGTTAGTGGACAGCTGCCTCATATGATGACCGACTGGTAACCTTAGGTGTTGACTATCAGAACACGTAACTACAAACTGATGGGTTGGTCTGAAATCTGGAGTGGAGGTAATAATAATAGTAGCCACAACATTGTCAGTTGCTAATTCATTAAATTACCTAAAACTCCTAGTACGTTATTTCACTGTTATGTAATGTATTAGTTGGGTTGTTTCCAAATGTAGGTTACTGTGTCCTTGTCCTGGTCCTAGTCTCTACTACGAAACAGAAGAGTCAGCTTGAACAAACAGCTGGTTTTGGCATTGTTAGCTCGCTAACTAGCCAGCAGTCTAATTTAGTAAAGGCAATGTTAACGTTAACATGTGACCACTACTTCTGCTAATCAGAAGTGTTTACAACAAGCTAGTGATGGTTAGCTGCTAGCTAACAACCTGGGATTATCTAAAAACAAAATTGATCAGTGGGGAAATTATTGATTTATTTCAGTGATTTAGTTAGTTTATGTGACAGGGACAATGCACATTAATAAACATGGCTTTAAATGTGCCAGATTTAGCCACAAGGTTAAAATACATCTGCAGACACAGCATTGATGGATAAAAAAAAAATTTAAAAAACATGACCAACAGTAGCACATACAGTACAAATAATAGCACAGACATGTTAGTTAATAAATAAACAAATTAAATATAGGTGGACATATAAGCAAGCATGAACATAAAAGCCAGCATAGTCCCCAGCAAAACCGAAAATAGCCACGTCTTTTCATTTCTTTTGAGACAGCCAAGTTGTACGTTTAGAAACTCAATCTGCTATTCACAGCTTTTTGCCCAAGAACAGAGGAGCTCCACTAAAGCTGTTAAAGGGTACATTATGTTACCCGAAAGCCCTCTATTGAAGCTATTTTTTTTTCTTCCAGATACAAATAGCATCTTGGCCCTAAAAATATCCAGCCATCCACAGTGAAACAGAATTTACGAAGCATCTCGGGCCCACTGAATGCCAGCGTGAATGTCCCCTTACCGGATGTTGTGGGACTTGCGTTTGATCTCGTTCCAGCAGAGGTTCATGTCGCCTGCTTGGTGTTGGCCACCTCCTCTCAGCCTGCTGCACTCGGTCCCCTCCTCCTGCCCCTCACAGTCCACTGTGGACTGGCACGGCACACAGTGGCATCCCGGCCACGAGGGCCGCCCCGCAGCTAAACACACAGAGAGACAGACAGAGGGACGCAGGTGAGTGGTAGGGTTCAACCGATATGGATTTCTTAGCAGCTCTTTAGGACAAGGTGACTCACCGCACCTATTCAATGGCAGGGAAACTCTGGGACACATTAAATGAAGACATAATTTACAGAAAACATTATCGAAAGATTAAATGATATAAAACATAACATTTCATTGCAGGTTTTACAGACTGTAGCTGTGGAAGGAACCTCCATCATATCATGTTGACATGGCTGGCTGATACATACTGTACGAGTGCTCAAAATTTAGAAGGCTAGACACACAAATCTTGTCAACAGTCACAGCCAAATTGAATAACTTTATCCTGTTTGTAAGATGGTGCACAGGAATCATGGGAAGCCACCAATTCTATTCCATTATTCCATTCCATTAAACTTGAGAAAACAACACAGACAAAAAGCCTTTTTCCAGACTTTAAAAGTGAGGGGGCATGTGAGGCTAGATCTGAAGAGGTGCAATCCCCCTGATGGAGCTGGAAAGAACCAGGGAGCCAGCCCACGCACATAAGTGCACGTCTACACACACACACACACACACACAGACACACACACACACACACACACACACACACAGAAACATAGTCACATACCGTAGTGAGTGGCATTCAGGCTAGCAGAAGCTTTTCCAGGTTTACAGATATGTCTTGTGTTTGATCACTGGGCTGCCAGGGGCCTCTTGTCTTCCCTCTATATTTCACAACCTCTACCTTTACAGCAGCACTCAGCCAGGCCTCTCAGCTAGCATCCAGCCATATAACACACACACACACACACACACACACACACACACACAGAGCTCGGTTGGTTTGCCAAAAACAAATTGTGCCTGAAATGTGCTATGAAGTAGGAACTTTTGTTGCAGTGTCAACATTTGAGTGAATGACTCCCGGGAGGGAGAGAGGGGATGAGAGA
>OOFE01028987.1:27100-39902 GCA_900323365.1 Monocentris japonica
AAAAAAAAAAAAAAAAAAAAAAAAAAAAAGCAGGTTTGCCTTTCTATCACAGTGAAACGATCATAAACTGCATATTACTTCATTCATATCACTGTATTGAACACCATTTATGTAGGACTAGCATAAAGGTAATGGGGATAAGCTCAGAGACAGAAACCCAGACACAAATAAGTGAACTAGTATGAAAATCCCATTTCCTTGTTTGCATCGTGTTCGTTTAAATGACCTTCCTTATATATCAACACAGAATACCATGTAATTGTTCTTCAACTTAACAGACTGGTTTAGAGCCAGTTATATAAATATTTGCTTTCAGCAACAAAGACTGCAAGCATCATAATGTGCCGTCATTCTACTTCCTGAAACAACCAAGTGAACTATCTAGAAAATGAGATAAAACGATTCAAGGGACTATTAGATTGTGAATTACCAATATATTTCCCAGAGTTAAGGCAGAGTTTTAGAGATGTGTAATCAAAAGCAACACAAGATTCCTCTGGGGGAGAAAGGTAGGGGTTAGGGACCAGAAGAGAGGGGTTAAAAAAGAACCAGTTTCTAGTAAAGCTATCTAAAGGGGAACTTTGGATAGAGATTGGCATAGGAGAATGTTGTAGGGAAAAGAGGAAAGTCTTTAATAAGCGGTTTAAGCAAAACCCAAGCCAGTCCTTTTGCCTCTTGATAGTTAAGGTGCAGTGAGTACGAGCTGAATAGTAAACAGTGATTTTACTGTTCAGGATCAAATTAGACCAGGGGTGTCGAACCATGTGCCATGTAGGGCCGAGTGTATGCAGGTTTTCATTCAAACCAAAGACTACACCAGGTGATTCGACTGGTTAACACACCCTCCATCAGAGAGGAGGGACTAATCAGTGAACTAATCATGGCACATGGTTTGACACCCCTGAATTAGACCATGAAAATGACAAAGTTAAAGTGAAAGATAAAAAAAAAAATCTCTTAATCCCATTGTTAAGCTTCTAAGCTGGTTTGGCAATGGAGGGAAAAGGGATGTTGAATTGCAGCAGCATGAGTCAGCTCTCCCTTACCTCCGTCTGATTGATCAGCAGCTCAAGATCAGTAATCTGAGTCCTGACCTGGTCCTCTTTGCTGATGAGGTAATGGATACTCTTGGCCAGCTTCTCCTGGTGAGAGAAAACATCAGAGGCAAAGAGAGTGAGTTTCAAAATGTCTAACAAACGCTAACATGCATCTGTGATGCATTGTTCTTGCAATGAATCTCCTCATTTGTTCTCGTCGGCCAAGTCACCACCGGATGCATCCTTGGTTGGCAAGTAAACTTCCAGGACCTTTTACCAGCCTCTTTTGTTTTGGAATCGTACTTTAGTGGTTACGTCATACGTCAAATGCATCACGGAGGACAGAAGAAGGCAAACTGAGAAAGACCCCAGGTCTCAATCAAGATTCACAACTGCAGCTGAAGCCCAAACTACTTCCTGATTGCTGAAAAGTTCTGGTCATGTACAGAACATCTAATATGGCCCCTACCACGATCAGTTGGTTTCAATAGGTGCAGCATGTCACACAGCACACTATCACAGCCAGTGGGCCAATAACACACTGAGTTTTAGAGCACGCACACACACAGTGTTCAACCAAGCAGCTGAAACCAAAACTATTTCATGACTAAAAACGTTTCAGGCCTGTGTAGGACATCTAATACGGCCTCAAACAATCAGAGGATACAATGCACACAAAATTATGGGGTACAAACGACCTCATAAAATATTAAGAACTTCAGTGTCTGTGTCCACGTGGACCGGCTTATCACATTTCATCCAGGGAACACTCAGGCTGTTCAGCCAATCAGAACAGGGTGCTGGGACTGTCATTGTGCAGGTTGGCTTGTTAATGACTACCAGATAAAATTACTATTTGACACATTTCACTCTAACTTAACACCCAATCGATTAAACAAGTTGGACGTTCTTTGACTAATTGCTCTTGCCCAGTACAATGGAACCAGTCAGCTTGTCCCAAAAAACACACAGACCACACCGTGTTTGGCTCAACACAGGATAAACCAAACTGATTGAAATCAATTCACAGTGACAACGTCTGGTGACCACACAAGGCCAGTTAGTGATAGCATGGTTTGCTAGCTTGGTTTTCAGTATCTAAAACAAAAGGGAAATTGATATCTAAGGACTGGTGCACACTAGCACAGGTCAGGTCAGCCATAAATATTACAGCAGGAGGTGAGAGCCACTAGTCAATGGGTGGTATAACGGAACAATAAAGCAGTTCTAGGACTACAAGACTCTAGGTGATATGAAGTGTTACACACATTGGTTTGCCGTTAAATATCAGATATCGGCCAGCCATATTGTCCACTGCCGATATGCTGGAGGTTTCTCCATCCACAGCTGTATTGAAAACATGTTTTTGTAAGATAATTATTAATTTAAAAAGGCCGAATCTATCCCAGTTTCCCCAGCGAGTAAATAGGTGGTGTGGGTCACCCTGCCATAAAGAGCTGCTAACCCAACTTGAAAGAATTACATTAGTATTGGTTTGAGTGTCCCATGATGGTCTAAATGCTGTCAAATTTCAAGATTTTGAATATCAGCTACTGGCTACTTGAGTCTAAAAATATCAGTATTGGCCTTCAAAAACCCATATCGGTCTAACTCCAACCTGCAGGCTGCTTACGAATGGCTGTCTTTTTCAAGGCTCTGCTTGGCCACGTTTATTCATTTCAAGGCCCTGTTGATGAATAGTTCTCTGTGGCACTGGATGTGAGGTCAGTTTAATCCTTGCATCATGTGTCAATAATTAGTGTGTTAAACTCTTAATACCTCATGCATTGCCACACTGATCACCCCAAACTAATTCCTTTGCATTGATTTGACAAATTAAAGTGATTCTAAGTAGCACACACACAAACACAATGCCACCATACCAGTGCCCAAACTATCTTTTGCAAAAGAGTAGTTGAGTACTGGAATCTGGTACCTTGAGGATCTTGTAGGCACTGCTCATGGAGGTGACTTTGTGGTTGGCATGGGATCCTCCCAACTTGCAGAGGTGGCAGACGGGCCGTCTGCAGACCTCACAGTACATGTTCACCTTCTCCATCTCATGCTCTGGACACATGAGCACCTGAGGGTTAAAAACAATGTTAAAGTGGGATATTTAACAGTGGACAAATCAGCTGAAATCATATACTAACCCCCACCACACACACTTTTGACAGGAACCATATAAAAACACACACATTATTGAATGTAGTTTAACATCATCTAGACAGCTCTCTAACCAAGCTATTTCCTGAGGCCTCTTAAAATAGAAGTTAACTTCAGCATACTTTCAGCATAAGTATTTCAGAGCTGAGATCCCCATCAGGTTTATCCCAGACTGGTCAATATTTTGTTGTTGTTTGGGCAACCACATAAAGACACACAAATGGTTAAAAAACAAACTGACTGACAGGATGTGCTCATCACATTTCACCTCAACTAGAAGAAAATACTGATCATGAACCACCTCTGATTGGGTCATGTCAACATAACTTATGATGAAATTAAGTTGCATTTAGTTATCAACTAAAGTTAAAAAAATAAAATAAACACAGTGATGCAGATACCAATGAGATTGACCACACAAGGCAGTCAAGTAAAATACTGGGCAACTGGAAAACAACAGATATCCTTCTCTAAATAATATAGTTCAAACCAAAAGTTCAAATTCTGTTGAGCCATTGATCCCAAACCTATTACGACTGGGCCATGTCAATAAAGCCTAGGACGACATTATCCTACTAATCTTCTAAACTTCTTCAACTCAGTGAGCCATCCAAGATCAATGAGTCATCAGGCACATTCAGGAGGAAGATTAATAAATGATTGGCATGTTGATCCTGTTAAATCTGGAATCCTCAATACAAATCTAGATATACTTTTGACTTAATCTGAACAGAATCTATATCATATGATAGCATTATTACCCAAATCAACTTCAAGTTGACTAATCAATGGGCCAACCAGTGAGTAATGGCTGCAAATGCTCGTAGGAGGGCATAGTCCTGTAAAAACTTGAATCCTGAAAGATGCTCAAAGTCCAACTGAATGAGGCTTTTTAATATATTTGACACACTATACTTAGCTGAAAATGAAAGCACACCACCCTAAAGCAATAACAGTACTTACCTTGGGCCTGAAGTTGGTGGTGGGGCCAACATACTCATGCTGAGCTTTGGGCGTGCCCCAGGGATGGTGCAGCTTGAAACACTCATTACAGTAGCTAGCTTTGCAGTCCATGCAGCTCTTAGTAGCTTCTTGCTGCTGTGGAGGCTTGCAGATATTACACATGATGGCAATGGCTGCTCGGGCCGCCTGGCGGTAGCGCTCAACAATGCTCTCCAGGGTGAAGTTACGGAACAGCATGCTGATGCCGCGCTCACCAAGGTCGATGTCATGCTGGCAGCCAGGGCACGGGATGGCAGTGACCCGAGGAGTCACAGATCCTCTTCGCCACCCCGGGGATGAAATGGAGCCTGGTGGTGAGCGAGGGAAGAGAGGATAGAGTGAGAGAAGGTAATAATTATCTTGGTTTGGCCGATTTCCTTGTCTGAGGCCCCATTTTCACAGGTGAAAAATATGGCTTTTGACATCTGACTGACAAAGAGTACTTAAGGCATACTTTTCAGGAGTGTAAAATAGGACCTGAGTTTCCCAAAAGTATCAAAACAACTAGTTCTTAATTGACTTGCCATAAAAAGTATGATCTTGGAGCCAAGATTCCTTTGAGAAACCATGACAATCATTGCCAAGACAACTTGGTGGACAAAATGGACACAGCATGCCATCATAGACGGGGTGTAAAAAGGGCCCGATTTTGTCTCCTCCCTTTGTGTCTTCTTTCCATAATGACCACTACTCTTAACACAGGGGTATACTGTATGCCCGAAGGCAAACACCAATTCAGACCTTTACCCAGCAGTTGTCATCTAGGAAAGGAGTCAATGAAAGGAGACCATCCAAGAGTATTGGGGCAAGATGTGGGAATGGATAAGACATGGAAAAGTGAAAGACCATATCCTACTTTTTGAGAAATTCATTTTACACTGTAAATCCTTCAACATTTTACATAGGAGAGAAGAGTATTTATTCCAAGTGCTCACAATGATCTGGACAGAGGGAATAATTGCACCATCAATTGATGAGTGATCATAAAGAGAACAAAAATGATGAGAAACCACAGCACAATAAAACAAATCTAAAGTACATTGTAAAAAGTACAACTAAAGATTTAAAAAATGTGCGTGGACCACATGTAGTGAACAATTTCCAGCAATTGAACTTTTTGATATCACATGTCCAGTTCAATGCATCAACACTTAAATTTCACATGACAACACGATGCCTCTTAAAGCAACACTGCTTTTAAGAACTTCTCACAAACTCGATCATTACCCTTGTTACTAATGCAGCAGCATTGTAACAAGAGGTGGAAAATTAGGATTTGTTACACAAGGTCACATCACAGGTGCAAGCAATAGGGATTGTAAACACACACACACACACTTAAAATAAGCCAGCAAACTGGAGTCACAACACAATGACAGACTTGA
This sequence comes from Monocentris japonica, assembly GCA_900323365.1. Classification (NCBI taxonomy): domain Eukaryota; kingdom Metazoa; phylum Chordata; class Actinopteri; order Trachichthyiformes; family Monocentridae; genus Monocentris; species Monocentris japonica. Next base: position 32,691 of record OOFE01028987.1, read on the forward strand.
ACAAAAAAAGTTCCACATGTTTGGGGGACAGGCAAAATGAGGAGTGCTGGATTTCTCTTAATTTGCAAGTGAGTATTTCCACTTCTTTTCCAAGGGCATGTGAATTAAATCAAACACTCCTCAGGTAGATGAAATATTTGAAAATATTTTCAGATAGAATTTTTTGCCTAGGTCTAGCTGAGGGAAAAGCAGCAGCAGCAGAGCAGACATATGGAAACTAACATGCATTATGAATGCCTGTGTAGCCATCTGCATGCACTGTGACCTACAGATGCCTGTGATAGTGATTATTAGAGTGAGTTGACTACCTATGGCAAAGTCTCTCTATAGGCTGTGACCAAAAACTATTGAGCTTTGTCAGCTGTCCCAATGTCTGAGTTGAACTGTTCATGGTGCTTATGGTGCTGCATTGTGATGAGGAACAGAGGATGAGGGTGGCGATGAAGATGATGTACTCTAGTGAAGACATTTGATGTCATTGGATGAAAACAGAACAAAACAGAATGCCTCAGTATTAAAACTAATGGATGGAGCAGAAGGCCAAATTTCAAACCCTGAGGGGTGTATGTGCATGTGTTTAGGTTGTGTTGGGACACTGCACATTGACTGAGGTTTTCTGGTCAGGACTGCTCAGCACAAAAGGTGGGAGAGCATGGGAGAGGCAGGAGATGCCTGCAGCAAAGTGTGTATGTGTGTGAGTGTGTTGATCTGTAGATCTGCAGAGGGAGGCAGACCGAAGGCAGAAACTGACGAGTCATTGCAGAGCCGGTATGCTCTGGCCGGGCGAAAGGCACTTAGTTTTCCCTGCAGAACTGCACCATCAGTTTGAACTGACTTGACATGTTGATGATTCAGTCAATCATAACAGAGACAGAAGGGCATATACTGCACCTACCAGGCAAAGGTGGGGCCTGCACATTTAACCGAATAGTAAAGAGAATATGGTAAAACAGTAAAGGGCCATTTTTATCTACAAGGCTGTTAAATTTTATTCTACTATATTTTTAAGCTACTAAATATTAATGGCACGACTTCTTATTACATTGCACTGCCTATTCTGTTACATTTCCAGGAAGCTGATGTTTTGGTCCATTCTTTAAGAGAACTGTTTGTTCTTGAGACAAAGAGACTTTCTCAAAGCACAGAGAATAATAATTATGGCATTACTTTTTAAAAACATCCACTGAACACGTCACAAAACTGCATTAGAAGAGAGAAATCCCCCCCATAATCTAGCTAACTAAAGCGGTATTTAGTCTTTTGTTTGGCCAGTATTCCCTTCATTTAGCACAAAAGCATTCGCCAAAGAATGTCTTTCTAGTGTTATAAACTGTCAAACCTAATCCTTCTGAAGTGAAGCACAGACAGTACCGGTGTCCTAAAGGCACAGATATCAGTCAGAGAGGGAGTTCAGAGTCTTAGCAAGCCTAAACATATTATAGGTTTTCCCCTCAGCATCCACGTGTGTGTCTAGTGTGTGTTACACAGGAATAGGGCCCTGCAGTGCTCCCATCCGACGAAAGCTGCTTTACTTGCCTCCAGTCTACCGCATGAATGCAAGGCTTAGCTAGCGTACAGACACACACACATTCCAGTTCTATTCCAACTCCTTGGCAACATCCTCACCCCTTTCTCGCTAATTTTTGTCTCAGCTCTTTTCAATTCCTCTTTGTCACTTAGCCTCCCTCCCCTTCTCGCTCCCCTCGTTAGACTCTACCTTCCTCTCCATCTCCTCTCCCCGTTTCCATCTCATCTCTCCCTCAAGACTACACTTTGCGCACCATCTTCCTCCCCTGCTCTTCTCTTTCAGCCCCCCTCCCCCGATGACTCACCACTCCCTCAAGGCTTTGAGTGTTCCTTTTCTTTTTTCATTCACTTTCTCCAACCCACTTAGTAAAGCACACATAAAATTAATGCCAGCGTCTGGAAAAATTCTACATGCAGGGACACATTAACCTGAAAGGGGCAAACTGAAGCACTTTACCTCCTGAAAGCAGCATTTTGCAATGGTTTGTTTGGCTGGAAAAGCAATCCAATCTCTCTTCTGCTCAGTGGATGTTTTAAGTGGCACATGCCTTTTTGTCTTCACTACACAATGATCAGTGATAGGTTATGAATCCAGACCAGTAGGGGGCTGACAGTTGCATACATTCAAATTGAATAAGATAAAATTGAGAGAATTTTCAATTTAAATTTCATGATTACCGATTTTTTTTCATGGTTCTGCCGAAGTTGAGCTGTGTAGGGGAATGGAAAAGCCTTGCCAATTCTGTGACTAGTTCCTGTTTTAGAATTAAATGTTGTAACTCAAGTAGCCTTCTGAATAATCAAGATTATCCCGACTTAGTGGTGTGAGTTTGTATGGTAGCGCTGACAAGGCTAAAGTAGACTCCGAGTAGAGTGAGAGTAGAATCAAACTAGGGTTCACAGGGGGTTCTAATAACACTGTACTCACTACTACAGCTACTCAAAACACGGAGCCCGCGTCTACCTCGACTTCCAAACGACCTTCGCACTGTGGCTGCAAGCAATGGACAGAGAAGTGAAGTGAGACCAACAAGAAAAAGAAAATATACAATTATGTCAATACATAATACTTCCATCATGACAGTGGAGAAAAAAAAAAAAACAGCCAACTTAATAGTGAAAAGTAATTGACGGAAAATCATTTGTGCTTTGTGCAAAGTGGAATACAAAATCAAAATCTGTTTAAAGTATACATAGAGAACATGAACAGTTTCAAAAGTACAACTCTTGATATGTGCACTGCTTAAGATACTTGGTTGCGCTGTGTGCCAAATTTGAGCATACAGCCATAGGAACCCAAACAGGTAAATCAGCTTTTCAGGACTCCACTGAATTTTTGTGGTAAACCGCATTAGTGCAATCAAGTGTGCTTGTCAGGCATCAACTACAAATCAATAAAAATTTGCATCCACTTCGAGCCCCAAAGTAAAGACAGAAAACCACTAGTAAACCATTCAGCATTCACTGCATCCTGTGCATTTCACTTAAAAAGAGCATTTACTCTCATTTAAAGTGCACTTGTCAAGAGTTAGCTGTTGAGAAAAAAAAATGCAAGCATGCTTGAATTGACTCCCAGTAACATGAAACAATTGTGTGCCTGCTTGGTTTGAATCCCAGTCACATAAAACAAGGTGAAGAGAAAAGCAATACTGATGAAGTTCTAGTAACCGCCTTCCTCACAGCACAGCATGGCTTGTCCAAGCTGCAGACTGATAAATATAGTCTTAAGTCTTTTCTTTCTCCCCGTTCACCTAATCCCTCATTCATTCCTTACAGGCAGGTTGCGTCACCATGGCCACCAATGATCTGATCTCCCAGCCAATCGGGTTTAACCTTTAGGTGTAGAATGTGGACAGCAGAGCTAGTAATTCTGTTGGGAGGTAATGTGCTCATAATGTCTTTCAAGGTTTTCTAAATGTACTTAACACACAGAGAAATGAGTTTACTAATCTGCTGATAAATGCACTTAACGTGGGAACTACCTTACTAAATAATCCCCCAGTTGTATATGTCCTGTGAATAGTAAATGCTAAATTAATGGACTTACTGTTATATAAGCCATTGCTAAATGAGCTGCAATGCCATTTGAATGACTTGAACATATTGTACATTAATTCACCACTGGCCAGAATGATAATACAGGAATTATCTTTAGACAAGAGTTGACATTTTGCTTAAATTGGTTTCTGAGATAGGCTAAGATTTGTTTACTCAAAAGTAGCATTTGATATTTCCTCCATGTCAACAGATGCAGTCCTGCTAGTGAAGAATGGACTCATTCAAGTTGGGGGGAGCCTGAATGGTGGGGGTTGTGTTCGCGAGTCCAATCCCAGTAGTTTTGAACCACGGCTGAATACTGTTCCAAAAAAGCTGTTTACCTCAGTGTGCTCTTGGGACTTTTCAGATCTGTTCCCCAATTGGGTTTCCCAGAATAGCGGTGCTGGTCTGAGGCTACTTCACGTCTTAAGTCATGGCCATGTCTGTATGGAAACCTAACAGGACCAGTTACCATAAACCATCAATAGAGTTCTTAGTTTTGCGAGTATGAGTATTGATGACAACAATGGTTCTGCCCAAGTCCTAGTCTTGTCAAGGAGACTGGACAAGGTTACAAATGAGAGAACAACTTTATGGAAATGGAATGCAGCCCAGATCTCTTGCTAGGCAGAAAGGCAGCCTTGTGTCCCACCGTGCTGTTTTCAGAGCTTAGACATTGACCTGCTCAAGCCTTGCCTGAGCAGTGCCATATGTTATGCAGAGAAAATGAGAACAATATTGTGACAAGTTAATATAGCCACAAACACACACACACACCTCCACATCTTTCCTTCCAGCGAAAGTTATTTTTTTGAAACCTTACAGGGGCTTATGGATGTGCTTTGTTCAGCCATGTGTGCATATCCAATAAAAGGTGGAGTGAAAATGATAGCTACTCTCTTTTCAGACATTTTCTGACTCGGAAACATCCTCAAATGGATAGGTGAGCCCTTATATGATTAAAGGGGATGTTTGATGCCCAAGGGCCATTGGCGGCAGAGTGAGAAAACATTTAGGGCTTGAGAGAGCTTGTCTCTTTTCTCTTGTTAGACAAAACTACAGAGCTTGTCAAGTTCCTTTGCTCTCTCTTTAATAAAAGGCCTTGTCTGGAAAGGCAGACAGGTTTAGAAAAAGAAGTGATGACTGACAACGTCACAGCTGAGCTGTAAAATCATTTTTATGTTTATTTTAGTTTAACTAGGACAAGAGAGGGAGGAGGGCATTGCCTGCTCCATACTAAAACCCAAAACATAATACAATAATAATCCATTTTTATTCTTTTTCAAAATTGGCATAGGCCTGTTTGCTCTTTTGCTCAAAATTGCATTGGATAAAGGCCTATTTGGTTATTTGTTCATGAAAGCCCCTTTCTGGTGGTGCTACAGTTTGTTTGGACTGAGAATTGGGCCCTCAGTAGCTGTAAAAGTTTATTTGTCAGTGTAAAAGTGTAAAGGTTTATTTCCTTATTTGAGAACAATGACTTGCTTTCTGGAGGTTGATGTTGACCTGTTGAATGTGGCCACTGAGCTGACAGCAGAACTCACAATTCAAGATAGGTGATTAGGGACGCAGATACAGTAATGCAACAGGAAATTGTAAGTAATAATACAAAGCTTGTATCCCCTCCGTAATGGATATCACAAATGGCCCAAGATACACTTGATACTTTCATTTCCTGTTGTATAAACAGCCTGCTATCAGCACTGTTGTACATGATCCTTACCAAAACTTAACTAATCAAACTGACAGGCCTGCCCAACAACAATGTGGGTACCGTTCCTGATAATGTCTTAACCCACTGTTGTGAATTGCCTTTATCCTTGCAGAATGGGAAGATGGTGAGACCCACTTGATCACACAAATCTGCTCATTACAAAACAACTCTACCTGAAAATAATATAGATATGTTAGCATTTGGTCTTCCTGCAGAATCCATCTACAGAAAAAAAAAAAAAGTCTTTTGGTTCCTTACCCCGAGACCCACCTGATCGCACAAGCCTGTCTAGCCTCTCCATGGAGGGGGAGGGCACCCTGGACCTGGGGCTTCCTGGCATGGAGCACTCTGAGCCAGCATCAAATGAGTCCTCATGGTTCAGCATTAACAGCTCTCTAACACACTTATGGCAGACACTGTGCTGGCAGGGCAGGATCAGAGGGTGGGTGAAGAGCTCCTTGCAGATGGGGCATATCAGCTCCCTCTCAATGTTCTTGATTGGGACCTGGTGAAGGAGACAAATGATTGGGAACTGCTTCTCAAGATACCAGAAAACACTTGACAATTGACATTTTTTTTCCCCCACACTTGGCATTGTTGCTCATGCAGTACTACCACAACCCCCCATCTTGTTGCAAAGCTACATCTCTAACATGTAGCGTCTCACAGGAAATTCAAATGATTTTGGAAATAAAGAGCAAAAGGCTGGAGGCTCTAACCAAAACAAATGTCTTCATAGGCAAACAAGCATACAAAAGAAAGACAGGGGTAGAAATGTCTATAGTTCACCGTCCCCAAAAGCTTAACTTTGGTTTCCAGGTTTGTCAAAGTTTGGTAGCAGGCATATAGCTTTCAACAACCTATTATTAGAGAACCACTGATCACATTTTGGCTCTTGGAGAGGGTCTATTGTCTGCACTTCTCGTTCTACTAATTTTGTTGTGGCATCTCAGGATGTGGGTGAAGTGGGTAAGCTCCATTATAGTTCAGTGGTACTTAGGCTATTAGGTGACTTTACTCAAATACCTATGAAGAGGCAGGTACACTATTGTGTTGGCATGAGTAACTGTGATACAGTCGCTGCTTCCAGTCACATTAACAGCCAACCAGGGCAATCGTGTCTTTACCATGTTTCCGATATATTACATAACAGCACAGGATTAAGCCTCGTCTAAATATAGACAAACTATGTAGTTAGAGCAAAATGCATTATTCCACTAACAACACATGTTCAACATACAATAGGGCTCTGGAAAATGCTTCTCCGAGGGAGTTGGGGTTTGGAAATGAAAGAGACCAAAATGCATCCAACCAAATTATTTGAGTGATTGGTTTATTCATTTCAGGTGGTATAACAAAAGTGGCCACACTCCGCCCGCAGTATCCAAATAATAAACTCCGATCCCCTCCTGTGCGAACAAACATTTAGGCAACGATTGCCTAAAAAGTCTCTTCGCGTGTTAGAGACAATACAGTGAATGGAGGAAGTTAAAACAATATCAGCAACCGATGCTTTCGTCAAGCCTACTCACAATTAATTGTTTTCCAAAATAAAACAATAACTTGAACCAATAACTGATAAACGTGTACAGGCTCGGGTTAATAATACTAGTGTAATTGTTGTGAATAAACTAAGTTCGAGCACAGCCTCTTCAGACGCAGACGGAGGCTACAGGCTGTATACAATGACGAGCTGTTGAGGCAGAAAATGTTTTATTATCTTCCCAAGACCAACAATTCTTTCCTGTCCTCCAACTTACCGCTATTGAGTTGCGCCGCATCTCTGCAGACATGATGGGGGGTAAAATAATACCTTTTCTAGCGTATTATCCGGGCTAAAAACAACTTGTCGGACGCGAGTTGAAGATGCCGGTTGCGACGGCTGAGTGAATTTAAATAGAGTGACGCTGCTGAGGACGAGAGGGGGAGAGAGA
>OOFE01028989.1:8008-26505 GCA_900323365.1 Monocentris japonica
GTTTGTCGAAGCTCTGTGAAGGCCTTTAAGATGAAATTTGTTAATGTGTCATCTAACACAAACTTGATCAGCCGTGGAAAGTGTGTCACATACCTCTGTGTGGAACTGTTGCAGAGGCTTGTTGGGGCTATTGGTGTATCAGCGCTCATCTGAAATGTGATCTTCCACATCTGCGTCTTTCCACCGTGGCCAAATTCCTAGCTACTGTAACTAAGGGGATTGTTTTGTTCCACGGCAGTGCAACTTCAACGCTCCCTTGACTGTCCACCCATAAAAGTGTCAGGATTGAAATATCTGGATTAAGAATGGGTGAAGCCGCTGCCATTTTCAACAGCTCGTGTGAAATGTCTCCTGTCGTCGACACCGCGGCTTCCACCAGGAGGAAAATACATTAGTCCCAACGGAGCGTAGTCCCCCGGAAACCAGATATCGCACTTTTATTAAGAAGGACACAAGTGAATTTATGTCAGAGCTTAAAATGAACCTGTTGGGTGGCTGTTTCATGTTAATGATAAGGCAGATGTTTGGGACTGGCCCTAAGCACAACAACAAACTCTGTCTGGCTCAAATTGTTTTGTCAATGTGTCCCAGGATTGTTAGAGGTTTGTAAAATTGTCATTAGTCAAAGTAAAGATGTTTTATTTGAACGAAACCCCGGGCATCATAAACACAAGAACATGTAGGCACATGACTTCACCGCTTGCAAGAGCTACTTCCAGGGACGGAGAAGGCAGCCATGCACAGCATTAGACAGCAGCACAGTCAGACACTGTGACACTGTTGAACTTTGCACGGCGTGTCCGTGCACGCCGAGGGCCTCTGCTAATATCGACGCATTCCCATCTGCAATGGTCTTGCCAAAGCAGAAGCCTGAAGATCACAGCTCAGAAAAAAACAGCAGCCTAAGCGCCTTCCCTTTTCGGCGGCCCCACTCTCAGCCAATGATCGACGCAGTGACTCATGGAATGAAGACTTCAAGCAAGGCGAAAGGGGGTCTGGATAGCGTCTCTTTCCTGGATCCTCTGAACTATCGAGGTTCTTGAAACGTTTTGTCGCCATGCTGTCCAGGCTGTGCCATTTTCATTCCATTCCCACTGCTCTGCTCTTCCACCTGTCATCTGCACTCTGAGCTCCCTGCGGCGGACCTGCTGACAGCTGCTGAACGTGAGGGGATTGACAACGCCACTGTCAGGGGAAAGTGTATCTGTATATATATTTAGCTGTCATTATGTTCATGTAGTAGTCATCATACATGCTCAGTTAAAACGTACCTTTTAGAGATTAATCTGCACGTTGGATATGGCACAAAATATTAGAAATGTCTAGCAAAATATGATTTCCAGCAGCAGCAACAGCGGTTTGTTTGAAACAAATACAAGAAGAACTGGGTAGTTAGCGTTAGCGACCATGGCTGACAAAGAAAAGAGCGCCACCTACAGAAACTCAAACACAGTACTGGCCACACTGTTTGATTGACAGGTGATCTCTGGGAAGTGCAGTGCAGAAACACCACAGCAATGAGAGCTGAGCACCAAAGATGGAGACTAAATAAGCAAAATAAGAATCTTGCAGATTATCAATTTAACAAAGACAGAATTAAGTACAAAAATGTAGTAAGGAAGGAAAAGTATTAAATGTCAAGTTTATTACAAATGTTCCATTTAGGAATAATCAAAATCAGAATCTGAAAAAAATGTAATGTTAGTCTCACTGCAGGTGGCAGTAAATTGTCTTTGACATGGCTCCTCAGTGAAAACACAAAACATAAAAGCAGAACAATCATACACAAAACACATAACTACATAAAACACCTCTTTTAAGCTCTCAAGATGATCACACACTGGATCCTGTAAGCCTTCTGGGGTCAAGTGCAAGTTTTATGATCTCCCGAGAGCACATTTGATTTGATACAGAGAGAGAGCACGCACAACAAACACCACAAGCTTTTTAGTCATTTGCGTTTGTCTCGATCAACAGGGAAATAAGTTTGACCCCATGCAGTTTCATCTGGCTTGTTACTTGTATAGGGCCTCGATACAGATCTCTGAAAGGATATCTTCTTCACAGGATGTGAGAACGCCCTCAGCCACCATCACTGAACAGGTGATATACGGGGTTGAAACCATTGAAGTCAGTCCATAATAATCCTGGGACAAAGCTTAGAGTGTTTGGAGAAACATAAGTACTACCACCATGGCTCTGCTTTCAATAAATCTGGCCCCTACTCATTCATTTGTCAACCTATCTCTGATCTTGTGCTTGAGTTGTATTACCCTCACCTTGATGCTATAAGGGGAGATCACGTTAATGGCCATAACAGCGAAGATAGTAATGTTGATGAGATATTTCATCTTTCGTGATAAGCCATGTGATAAGCCATTTGTTTTGGTTTCTTTATAATTCAATGTATTGCATGATCTTGATATTATAACTTACCATCAGGGTAGTTTTGAGATATTGAACATTTAAGATGCCATGCAGCAGAACTAATATAAACTTTTACATTTGTTTCCCAGTAAACATTTTACAAAATCTAACTTCAGCCACATGGAAAAACCTGCTTTTATTAAAATAAATAATAATTATGAAGTGGAAGGATTATGCTAGGCTGAGTGGCATACAACACCCATTTATAAGGGGATAGGATAGATGACTCACATCCTCAAGGCGAGTCGGAGACATTCCTTGCTTTAAGTCTGTTGCATAGAATATCCAATAGAGGACTTTCAGGTGACGTAACACATCCTCTGGCAGCCATATTGGAGGTCCTAGCTCTTGGACAGCAGTGGCTACAAACAGCTGATTGTATTTCTAAATGTACAATTTGGCCGCCCCAACAGAACATGGTTCATTTCTGTGCTGTTTTTGACTGTGAACTGATCATTTCATCACTCTGATTGACTTTGTGTTCGGAAGATGTCTGCTTGTTAGCTAGCAGCTAACCATCTGATCTGCACACTAGCTAACCAGTAGAATCCAACGTTAGCACTAGTAGTGGCTAGTTGTCACATGTTAACATTAACAGTTGCTTTGCTAAATTAGCCTGCTGGCTAGTTAGCTAGCTACCAGTTTGTTCAGGTTCACTGAGCTGACTCTTCTCCAGCTCCAACTCAGAGTGTTTTGGAGTAGAGACTAGGGCTAAAGACAAGACAGTTGACTGAGTCACAGTAACCTACATTTGGAGACAAATCTACCTGGTCACACTGTTCACTTTTACTGAGAACGTTACTGGATGGATCTACAGACACACCACAATCTTTTTCAAGGGTCTCTCTTTTTCTAGCCCAGTTGTTAAATAATTAGCCATTATTTGTGCACTGCCGATTCTCAGCGGACCTCCATGATGCCACCAAGCGTTGTTGCCCGGAGATTTGCAGCGTAATTGTAAAGCCTCTATATACAGTAACATACTGTATGTCGACACGCTGCAACATACTTAATACCTACAAATACTACTACAAATTGTATTTTACTGATTGCTTCAGCCAACTGATGGGTGGGGTTTCACATAGGACATAACAATGAGCGCCAGAAAGTTTATTAAAGCAAGACAGCCTCATTTTGTCACATTTACGTTTTGTGGACACAAATTATATGAACATTACATTCCTCCAACCCAAACTGGATTATGTGACAATATTATGAATTTTTCACCTGTTTGTCACACGAAAGGATTAGCTAATGTTAAGTTTAGGCAAGTGCAAAAACCTTTAGGAATAAATGGGTAAAGAAAATCAATGAATGAATATTTTCTGTGACAACAGTATTTATTGTCCTGGCGTAATAAAACCCGCCCTATGTGGCCCTTAAAGCACATTGAAACACTTCAGTATATGATGATTGTCTTACCTGACACTATTCCTTCTTAATACTTGTTTATACTTCAGATTGGCTAATCTGGAGAATCTAGATGAGGAGAAATACTTTGGGAGGAAGTACCCTTATAGAATGGAAGTCAAGCCGGCATCCTTGCTCTCACATCTCCGACCCCTACAGATCTAAAAACTCTGAAGTCATAGGGGCTCGGAGAAGGCATTTTGAGTTGTCTTTGGGCTCTGCTGCACATGTGACTTATGACTTGCCCTAATCCTGAAATCCTCTGTGTGAATGACGGTAGTTAATGGGGTGTAGATGGTAGTTTCTCACTAAGTGCCATCATTCATACAGTTCAAGCCTCAGTGGCTTTGCTTCAACTGCCAGAAATGAAATGCTTAATTGATAAATGGTTTGCAGTCTGAAACGGCATGGAAAGGGCAGTATTTTCTTTCCTCTACCAGAGGGCTAGAGAGTCAGAGAGTCGGGGTCTTGACCAGAGGGTTGCAGGTTTGAATCTCCTGCTGCTAAAATTGACCATAGGTTATTCCCCTCCCTCAACTACTGTCAAGGTGCCCTTGAGCAAGGCATGCAACCCCCAAAACTGCTCAAAAATCCTTTTTACCATTGTAATTAGCTCTTTTTCACATTTATTTTCCAAGCACGTCTCCCTTACATGATCACAGGAATATCACCTGGGCACCATGGCTCTGACCCTTGGACTACATACTATTGGTTGCCTGTAATGTCAGTGATATATTAAGGAATTTAAGTTTACCTGCTGTTGCACTCACTGCAAGACACTCAGGATAAGAGTGCCAGCTAAATGGCTAAAATGTAAAGTAAATGCTCCAGAGAGGCATAGAAGATAGAAGATAGTGGTCATACTGGGCAGCTCCCAGCAGGGAATGGGTTGAACTGTACACATAAGAATGCATAGTCAGCAAAATCTCCCTGAATAAATAAAGGTCAAAGAAATAAATGGGATTTTGTCTCTATATTCATATGCTGTATGTTGCATTTTCAATATCTTTAAGTTTAACGACCCCTGGGCCCTTAAAACCTGCTATAAACCAATTGTACAATTTCAAAAATACATGGCTGTCACTGAGAAAGTAAACATTCTGTTTTTCGTTTTTGCAGACACATGGTTGTTACCCGACTACACCAATATGTGAGGTGTACCCAGACCTGCACGATACATGAGTACCTCGAATACAAACCAATTCTCGTAACAGGATAAGTAAAAGCAGCCGTCTCCTCCCTCAATTACCTCCCTTCGCCCCATCGCTCAAAGCTCCACCTCCACTAATTGAAACAAACAACTAACTTTTTCGCCTATGTCAGCAACACGCGCTCCAAACCAATTGCATCCAATCAGTGTAATTCACACAGGGCTGTGGTGGCGGACTCACATTGACAGTGGCGTCTTGTTTAAAATGAACTCTTCGTCTCTCCCCGCCTCCCCCTGCCCAAAGAGTACTACTACTGAAGAGGTGCGCTGCAAAAAATGTCCATCTCAACAAGTCATGTAATCCTGAGTATCTGTGAGTATCTGATAATGGGGTTAGACAATCTTGTTGTTTGCACAGCAGCTCCATATTCTTCCTGAATTTGCTTGAGAGAAGGGATGATATACTGCTTGTTACAAGATCAGGTCGCTTGATTGAAGAGAATTCTTGAAACAAGTGAAATTGGGTGAAGTCACTTTACCCCGACGGCAGATTACGTAAGATTTTGAAACAAGAATAAAAGATTTGAAGAATTTCATTCCAAAGTGAGACATCCTGATATCCACCGTTTGAAGCGACCCCTACTCTCAGAAAGTTATTCAACGTTAGCGATAGCACAAACCTGAAACAGATTACTTTTCAAGGACTAGCAGGTTCTTGACTAGCAGGTGGTTGACAAAATGATGACACGCTCCCAGACTGAATGTCCTATAATTTAAAGATATTGAATGCTGAACTTCAGGTAATGATGTTTTCCCCCCCCGAAAGTGGATAGGTTGCACTCTTCACTTTTTGCAGCGTGTGCCACGGCGTACAGTTGCTGTCTAAGCAGGCGGATTCTCTAATGAACCAGCGGGTATCAGCAGATGTGGGTCTATAACTGAATTTCCTCCCCTCAGCTATAGAGCAGATCCTATGGCGCGTAAGTGGTCTTGATGGATGAGCACTACAGCTCGTCATAAACCCCCCAACACCCAGCACCCATCCTCCCCTGCCCTTCAGCCCTATCTTTGATGTCGCACAATAACCACGTAACTGCGACTTTGATGTGTTTCCTTATTTTCATGATCCCTGGGCCGTTGAAACCAGTTAAACCACTCATTGTGCAATTTCAAAAATACAAAGGCGTTATTTTCTTCCTTCCTCAACAACTTAGTTACTTAGTTTTGGCCCCACAGCAGCGTCATACTTGGAAGCTCTCGTCTGACTGGTGCCAGCAACCCCGTCAACCCCCCAAAACACTGGAGATATTTACTTGTGTGTACTGCACATCACAATAATTGCTTTTAATTTTTACGTTTGACTTTCACTTCTAATTCATCACCTCATGCACTCTTGAGTCTACAATAAAGAGCTGGAACACTTTTTCCTGACTCACCTGTTGTTTTTTGAAAGGAGTTTGGCTCGCTGACTAATTTAGGTTGGAATACACTACTTTTGGTAGATTAGTCCATTGGTAAGTGATGAGAAGTCATCCATGTGTCCCCGTTGATCATTAGCTCTGGTGCACCATGCTAACACTTAAGCATACACAGCATATAGTGATAGTAGGCGACTAGCATTGTCTCAAAAGTGAGAAACTGAGAACTTTAAGTGATATTGAACGATATGTGACTAAGTCTGGCAGATTTGTGGAGGAGATCGGTAAAATTGACATCAAACAGTGAGTGGTGGGAGACTGTGCACAGCTAAAAAATCACTGCACAGTGGATGAATGCGTGGTTACTTGCCCAAAATAGTTTTAAAATACACCTGGCTACATCAGATATACCGAGTTAATGGTATTTCATTTTGAAAATGTATGTACCTGCAATCCATATAATAAAAAACACTAACAATGTTTTATTACTAAGAAGTCAGTCTTACTTTGGATAATGCTAGTCGCCAGTCAACATCGTGCATGCTACAGTGTTAGCATGGAGCACCGGAGTGAATGATTGACCGGGGACACGCGGATGATTTTGGTGTCTAAACGGACCAAAAACTTGGTGTATAACCTGGAGGAAGATAGTACACACATCACCAGCGCCTCTCTCTCTCTCTCTCGCGCTCTGTCTCATGCACACCTAATCTCTGACATCACGGTGAGGCGTGGACGGTTGTGTTTTGGTCGCCTTAGAGTGCTGACTGTGTCACTGCCATCAATTATGCAGCACTGTTGGAGCAGTGAGGGGTCTCAGTTAGCTAGCAGAGGTTAGTGAAACACTTAGGCTCTGTTTACACTGGGTTCAATCACGCAACATAGATCTGATGTTTTCTTATCAGTGTGAACAGCAAAAAGCTGCATGGAGTCTCAGTTTTTCAATTCCAATCTGGACCACATTGGTATGTGGTGCACAATCACATCCAGAGGCGTGCGACCTACATGCGACTTGTATTTTGACACTCAAATCAGATTAGCCATGGCAATAAGTAAATCTCACGTCATTCATCTGAGATAGTTGTCATCATTTTGGCAGTTTGGCTGAGCCAGCAATAGCATGGAGGACAACGAGTCACAAGAACATAAGCAAAGCTAAATATCCAACTTGATTGGTAGGGAGACGCTTCAATTCAGTCAAAACGTAAAGGCACACACTGTCACCAAAATGTGTTCAAACAAGCGTAGGCACAAAAACAGCACTTTTTTGGCATCTTTTGTTGTTATTACTCTGTAATGTTTTTTTGTCATCGTTCACATTGGGATCAGATATGGGTTACATGCTATGAACATGATATGAACAGTATCTGAGAAAAAAATCTGACATGAGCAGCATCAGGAATTGAGCGTGAAGGGAACTGCAGTGTGAACAAAGCGGAGAAGATGACAGACAACTCTGGTATGTTGTGTGTTACCAACCAACCCCTAAACACACACACACACACACACATGCAGATACACACAAAAAGAAGCATACATACACACACACACACACACACACACAGCGATGGTATGTATCGTCTGTCTTCTCAACATATCCTCTATTCCTCTCAAGGGCAGGGAGATGCGGTTGCCCCTGGAGGGCCGAGGGGACCATGTGGCGAGGCGTCCATATGGGGTAACTTGAGTAAACACAGGGTAAGGCCGCCATGCGTTGCTGCACTCTGTTGACTGTTTCAACAGACATGTTTTCCCAAAGCAAGAAAAAAGTACACTAAGAGGGGTGCCTTAAGCCACGGCTCAGTTCTCCATGCTGTCTCGCTTCAGGAATCCGATCTCACTCACTTAAGATTATGGCTACTACCATCAGCCGGTTACAAATGTTTCCCCGACACCAATTTAAACTTTTACAGTTCAGCAAGAGATCCTTTTAAAAATCAGAAGTTACGTGGGAATTGCGTTTACTGATTTGCACAAATGTCTCTCCCCGAAAACTCATTTCTGCAGTGCAGCCACGAGCTTCTTCCGTGATTGAATGTAGTTTTGGCTGTCTCGTTTTCCTCCTCTTCCTCAATTCACCGGCGGTTGCGGTCGCAATCAAAAGCGTTAATTACCCAAGTGGCTCAATCAACATTAGAAGAATTATGCCATGAGAACACAAGCGAGCTGCGACGAGAGTGGGATGTACAACATGTGCTGTTTGTTTGATTAACATCAGAATACAAAGATGGCTCCCCCGCACACACAACACACTTGATTGATTGAGACTGCAGAATGTTATCGAGCGGGAAGTGGAAACAAAGCATTATTTTATTTTTTTTTTTTGATGTGAAGCAACAAATACAGACTTATTGCAGGTAAGTGGATGAGAAATCAATTCTTTCTAGTTTCTTAAGTAACACAAAATACGTCATGTCAGTAACATAAATAGCTCGTTGAAATGGATCACATATAAAAACGTCGCAACCTATTCACCTTTCAAAATGAATATGAGCACTTTTCGCTAGAAGCACATGAAGTTTTTTGAAAGAGACTGAAGGAATTGATTTCCAATTGAACAGGGATTGGGCGTAGCCGCTCAGATTATCATCAATATTTGAGTGCGTGGTGAATTAGTGGTATTTAAGGACTGTTTTGCTGACGTTTTGACCTTAAGTGTCTCATTTTGGAGACGAGGAGGAGGGGACCGGGTCAATATTGAGACGCACACAAGTCAATTAATGCTGTAAAGTGTGTTTTCTCCTCTTTCTCTGTTCTTCCTGAGTGACAGACTGAACTCTAAACACCATCTGCTGAAACGTCTCGGTAAACTTGACCCCGGTGCCCCCAGAGGTTGGCTGACCTGCTCCGAGGAATATCCAGAGCCATTCGAGAAAAAAAAACGCAAAGGCCTCGGCGCAAGTCAAGCTGACATGGCATGAGGATCCGATGATTTATCGCGCCGCGGTCTGCAGAATCATAACCTGCATTCAGCGGCATCAAAACAAAAGCACCAGGAATATACCGGGTGAAGGGAGAGGACATTAAAAGCCCATAAATCTGCCAGAGAGGTCCACAAGTGTTTCTGTCTTCGGTGGTTTTTAAGATGACGGACATGAGGACTAGACATCACGTTACCCAGAAATGCATTCCTCACAGGCGTCTGAGTAAGGTGCACTTTCACTGACTCACAGAAGTGCATCGTCGATTCTGTGGCATCTGTTTTTCATCTTTTCTCGCCGTTTGAGCTGATGCCTCGCACGCCCAGAGGCTGCAGCCAAGCTTTTAATTACACAGGGAAATGTTTTATTTTCCTTTATTTGAAACAGGGAAATAATTCATTGTTTTAGAAACGACAAAGACGACAGATACTCATTAAGTGAGCAAATATTTGCATTTTCTCCTCTGGGAGACCTGCAGGGCAGCGATTCTTTTATTACTTCTGTTGAGGAATAATGGGAAAATACTTTTCTTTTCACGGAAAAAAAAAACTTGTGTTTACTACGTTTGTCCTCGTGAAGTTTAAATTAGAGGAGACGCTGTTGTCGGACAAAAACCTGCAAAAAGCTTTTGGGGAAGTCAGAGGCGTATTTTCTTATTGATACCTAATGTATTTTTGAAGAGGTCATGAAACTCACAGTTTAATTACAAAAAAAGTTTTGTAGGCTTTTTCTTCTTGTGTAACTTTTTAAAAACGCACTCTGACTCTGAGTAAAATATTTCTTTCAACTGTTGGTTACAAATCTGATCTAGATAAGATCCTATTGTATGTTTGACCTCTGTTAGGGTCTCTTACAAATCCATTGCATTTGAGTGGAGCATCTCTCTGGCTTGGCTAAGGGGGGACCAGGGATCCTCTCTGCTGGTCAATAGATATGTGCTGCAGCTATTGATCTCTGCTGGTATTTTAAGTTTTGGGTGAGGGGCGCTCTATCAGGTTTCCATGCACAACTGCTCAGTCTGCCAGCTAGCCACCCCATCTTTAGAGCCCCCTTATGTTCCCAGGGTGGGGTGGTGGGCTGCTGGAGTAGTAGGTTAACTTCAGCGAGTATAGATGGAAGAATAGATCCTATAGTTGTAGTGGGTCCTGCAGTTAGATCCTGTTGTTGATTCAGAAATAGCCCTGCCACAGACGCTCCACCCCATCGTTTGTTTTGAAGCTCTGGAGATATTAAAGTCACAATGAAATGAAAAATGATTCTAGCTTATTCTTCCTTATCATAATGTACATCGATTTAACAATAAATGCCCAAAAATGTACACAATTCTTTTTTTCTTATTTTTATATCAACACCCTATTACTTTCACTTCCTTAAAAACGTAGTGGTTGCTTCATGGCGTACCAGTGGGCGCACATACAAACCAATAATACCATCACAGATTTTTACGGCGGGGCAATTTTAGGTGTCCACCACCAAAAATGTTGTTTCCTTTTCCTAAGACACCGTGTTCCCATCCTGGTGGCTTGAATTTATTGATTTTGAGGAGTGCGAAATCTGTGGCAGCTCCAGATTATGTGCAACTTTTTTTTTTGAACAGTCCTTCCCCTCGTTATGCCCTGCCTCAACATCTTGCTTCAACTGGAAATACGTCAAATTACAGAAGCAAGACGCCATCGAAATGCCTTCCTTGTGACTCAAAGAAAGTATTAATAGTCCAGAGTATTAAATCAAGACAAGGGGATGAATAGATACTATGGCTAAATCCAAAATAAACTGAAAGTATCATGACCACACTAAGAGACAGAGCTCCAGGTAGCGGGGCTGATCGACTGACAGATACTGTGGTGCTACTGCAGTTTGAGAATTTCCTCATTTTGCACATACTTACATTATCCCAATTCTGTGACCTAAAGCCCCCTAAAGGGATGATTTTTTTCAATTGAAAGAAACAAAGCAAAAAACATAGTGGGACTTCTACTGACACATAACCGTTCAACAGTACAGTTGAGCCCCACACCCAAGCCTTGATAGACACATCCCTCAAAACAAAAACACACGACTCACGTGGGAAATAAGCAACAGCGAGCCTAATGATGGAAACGACTTAATGTGGCAGCAACATTGCCCAGGCTCCTCCCCGACAGCGAGGTTTTGGCGGTGTGTGTATGCGTAATGTCCATTTGGGACGGGCGAGCTAATTTACGGCGCCCGGGAACAGCGCCGCGCAACCATAATGATTGCTAAGCCATCAAAGTCGGCCCCTATCACAATCAAACTCTCTCCCAGTCACAACTCTGGGCAGGGCCGAAGCGGGGTTTAATTTGAAACCGAAGCTGAGGTTTTGAAAAATGACCTTCCCTGTTGTAGCACGTCAGCCTGACAGGAAATATGTGGACGGTGAGGCGTCCCGACATTAATGAGACGCCTCGCAGCTGTGGGGCAACGGCAAATCAAAATCATTGGGTTCTGCTTTTTTTCTTCCTCCCCTCGTCTATTCGTTCCCTTTCTCTCTCGATCCCTCCCTCTCTCTCTCTCTTTCTCTATTTCTCACTCTCTCACGTCGCTTATGAGTGTGCACGCCCACATGCACGCAACGCACACTCTGGCTGCAGACCCGAGCCATTGCACATTCCTCAAAACCCTGAATCTGGCAGACAGCGATTACGGGCATGACACCAATGAAGATGAACGTCGCCCGGCGCTGTCAATGAGATATATCGCTGTCATATCAATTAAACCGTGTGAGTGGGTATTGATAGATAAAACGTGACTCCAAAATGAGCACTTTGCTAAGGTGCTGTAATTGATCGTGTGAATGATGAACCCTGCGGATTGGAGCATCGGGTGGTGGTGTGTCTCCAAAAGTCTTCCCCGGGGAAACATCTTCCCCACCTCGTGCCACTGGCCTTCTCGGTAACGCTATATCCACATCAGAGAGGCTGGCCCCATTGATTTAGCACTTAGCTCCATCCTCCCATATGAACAGTTATCATTTTTGGCTCGGGGCCAGAGTCCAGGCGTCAAAGTTACCAATCAATGGTCCGAACTTTGAAAATGTGGGGCGGGGGGTGTGGATTACAGGAAATATGGTGTCATAGGGACCTGGGAAACCATGCTAGCTAGGTTGCTTTTGAAAGTTTTAGAAACTTTTCTTTTAGCAAAACAGATTCATACCAAATGTGACGTTGACATAAGTTCTCTGGGACAGACAGGAGCTGCACGTGAAGGAATTAGTTAGTAGATGGTGGTTACCACAAATCATTTTTCATGGGTTTTGATTGTATCAGCTTGTTATGTGAGTGAATTATTCCAAGAACTCAAACCTCGACCATCATTTATTTCTGCGGCAGCCTGAGGTGCAGATCAAACCGCACTAAACTATAGATATTCCCCATGAAAAACATGCTAGTGGGCTACATACTCATGCACCTGGTCAAATGTTCCATCCACACTGAATGTGTAGACTGTTGGTGAACCAAATTGTAACATCTCTTGTGTGTTTTTGTTAGCCTGTTGTGTCAGCACTCTGTAAAATGGTAAGAATCAATACCTTTGTGATGCTAACGCTGCATAAAGCCTTTTAGCATGGCTAGCGCGTTATCTGTAGCTCACAAGTAGCCGGATGGCTTGTTTATATCTACTGTATGTGTTCTCATAAACATCTTGTCATGGCTTCAGCCTACAAACTGCTTTTCAACAATAAGACAACTTGTGCTTTTCCATCAAGAGGGTTTTGATTGCACTCCTAATTTCTGGACAGTCTGTTTAAGCACTCTCTTGGGA
Organism: Monocentris japonica; assembly: GCA_900323365.1. Taxonomy (NCBI): domain Eukaryota; kingdom Metazoa; phylum Chordata; class Actinopteri; order Trachichthyiformes; family Monocentridae; genus Monocentris; species Monocentris japonica. Next base: position 21,118 of record OOFE01028989.1, read on the forward strand.
CTATAGGCAGCGTGGTAGAGCAGATGGGAAGTTAGCACTGCTTAGAGATCATCTGCGTGACATCTGAGATCTGACCCCTTTCACAGCGGATTGTCTATATTTTCACATATGAGTTTCTGAGTTGGTCTGCACGAGATCTGACCCTGTTGCAGAAACCATAGCCGAAATGGACCTATGAACAAGGTTAAGGCTTTTGTTACAAAATGTGAAATCCACTATTTGGAAAAAGTGACACTCAATATTATCGATTGCATAAAATTGGAACAATTAATGGTGCTCGTTAAAGCTGCACGAGGCAATGTCGCACTTTGGCGGCCCCGAGTGGCAGCAGGAGATAACTGTTTGAGTTTTTGAAAGAAATCATGTCATATGACATTAGTAAACTGTGCACTGTGTATGTATTCTTCTCAGTGGCTGGTAGGGTTGCAGAAAAAAATGTTTTGGCAGCAGGTTCAGCCATTGTTGGTAAGTCCAGCTTTCTCTGGACGGAGCGCTCACTCACTGCTGTTTAGGAGACAGTTTGTAACATGTATTTTGCTCTTAAATTTGTTTTTGAAGATTATTTTTGGGGTATTTTGCCTTTATTGAACAGTAGAGAGAGACAGGATCAATTGGGAGAGACAGGACGGATGACATGCAGCAAAGGTCCTGCACGGTGACCATACCTGACAGAACTTCATTTGGACAAATCAGACAAATCTACAGGGTCGGTCTCAATTTGTGAGGATGTCATACGCCTCTCTGCTGCAGCCTCAATGTGTGATTTAAACTGATAAAACGGAGAAAAACACTTTTACAGACTAGCTCCGCTTTTTAAGGAGTTAATCTTTTTCCAAAGTTCTTCAAAGGTAATGCGCCTTATGGAAAACTCTGTCTGTGAGAATGAGGTGCATGAGCATTAAACCAGCGTCCAACGACTGCCATCGTGCACACACCACTAGATACAGTTACAGAGGGTTTTTTAACCCCACTTTATGGTACATGTATAATTCAAACGTATGGAATTCAAATTATAGTTCAGACGGTGTTTTCACTGTATTAATGCTTTCATGTGAAAGCATAGGGACTTAGTATTTGTGTAAAGAAAGTTGTTGGTATTTGTCCTCATATGCTTTTCGGCCTGGATGATTATCCCTCCCTATTCAGTGCAAAATAACCACATTTCTCAACCAAACATTTTCCCCAAAGGAAGCATGTTGTGTTTAATCAAATGTTATTACCCTTTATTGGAAATAGTATTAACAGATGAGAGGTTCCTAAGTAGAGTAATTTACCATCTTCTTCCCACGTTGTCTAAAATTGGGACAGGTAATGATGTTATCATGGCCTTGTTAATTCACCTAATAATTTCTCATTTATTTAGATAATGAAATCTACAATTCAGCTCTCTAATAGTCTACCTGTGGATTAAACAAGTAATGCTTCTGGTAACATTATACTGCATAAGCTTGGTTGTCTTTTTGCTTTTGTTAAGTATCCCACAATGTTTTAAATCTCCTGAGCAACTTGGAAACGATACGTTTTCATATTCATTTAAGAATTAATGTGATTTTCCCTTTTTTTGTTTTTGAAGCACGCTAATGGTTAAGCCTCTCCACCGGGGGGCTGAGGAATTATATACGTTTTCAGCCCTATCAAACAAATGCATTGCACGCGTAAGAGGATCTGATATAGACGGACACACTCAGCTGCATTAACCTTGCATTGGCTCCACTGTGTCACACCCAGACATCAGGTGAAGGGATGCAGCTACAGAACATGGATACTAAACTTGTGATAATATTAGAAGTGGATCCATCAGTGGAGAATATTAGAGGAGGAAGATTACCTTGCGGTTGTGTCACAAATCTCCTATTAACCACGGCCGCTGCCATCATGGAGAATTGGCTGTGCACAAATAACAGCTAAATATCTAACAATCAAGCTAGAAAATGAAAGAAATACCTGATGCCTGGAGTGAAGTCCATTCAGTAATCCTATATTATAAATGGAAAAGTAGTGGAAAAGTGCATAGAGGTAGGTAGATTTTTTTTTCAAAATGTTGGTTGCCGTGACAGTACGACTGAAGAGAATTCAGTCATAGCCCCCCTGGTCACTTTAATATAGAGAGTAGAAATTGATAAAAGAGTAGAGAAAACTCCACTAAGCAACGAGTTGTAACTTAATTAAGAAGGTGTTTTTTGGCTTTGGTAGCTAGCTAACTAGCCGGCAGGCTAATTTAGCAAAACATGTTATTGTTAAAGCTGCTATGTGTCTATGTGTTATCTGATATAAATTTTGATAACATAGTATAATGGCTGTAAATATGAGACCATCACTGAGAAAACTGGTTCATCTCAAGGGGTTGCCAAAGTCATCAAATTTGAAATTCTACTGGTAGCAGCTTTGACATGCAACTACTAGCCACTAACGTTAGCTACTAGATAGCTACTAGATATGTTAGCTAGTGCGCTAATCAGACGTATTAACAATAAGACAACAATGGCTAGCTGGCCAGACACTATGGTTATCTAGCTAACAAGGTGAACACAAAATCAAAATGTCTATTTAGTTCTGTTTTGAAACACAACCAGCCGGTCACACCAGCAGCTCACAGCCGATGTTAGCCAAGAGCTGAGGACCTCCAATATGACCACCAGGGGGCTGTTACGTCACCTGAAAGCCCTCTATTGGTTATTTAAGTAACTGTAATTCATTTTTCTCTCATAGCCCCCCTATCCACACACACACATACACACACACACATAGCCCAGCTGCAACTGCTAAGGTCAAAGTGCCTTGCTCACTTTGGTAGCAATACCAGCCATCCTCCAACCACACAGCTGGAATATCCCTCCTGAGTTGGTGTCGCGTTGCAAAATAAAAGAAGTGCCATTTAATAGGAAACAAGTAATATCAGCTGTAACAGGCCACCAGGAGGGAAACTACATCATACAGCGCTCCAGAACCTGTACGTCTCCGTTTAAGCGGTCTCGTAAAGATTTGTTCGCCGAGTTCGGTCTTCCAAGCCAGGAGAAAATTGGGTGCCATTGCAACAAATGAATACCACCATATCTTGGAGGCAAATGAATACCCTTCACTCTGAGTGGATCTGAGCCCCAATCAAGCAGCCTGGAATCATTGTTGGCTCTCCCTCGTGTCACCTCTAGCCTATTAGTCTCTATAAAGGATGATGAATTAGAGACAGAGGGGGAGGCAAGCCTCGGTACCGACGTCGAAGATGGGGTCATAACAATGATAAAGTGAACAGCATGAGCGCTTTAATGGGCGACGCCAGCAGAGAGGGTGGAAAGGAGGAGGAACATGAAATCTTAAAGAGGGGATTTCCATGTTGTTTCTCTCGGTTCTCGAGGCCAACACAAACACCGGAGCCTTCAAATGAATCAAGACCTGCTCTCTCGATAGCATCTCAGGTTAGACGTGCACCGGTTTGACAGGCAGGGTTGACGCTCTCCGCTGAAAGACTACTGACTGGTTGAAAAGTAAACACAATTTATCACAGATTGGAGGGATGACAAGAGACACAAATAGACACAAATAGAGTTACAAGTAGAGTTTCAACATTTTATAAAGTAAAAATGGCTTTAATTTATTTACACTTTGGGTTTATTCCAATATGAGCTTGACTTGTAGATGAAAAATAGTCTATTTTCTAATAATTTTCTAATTTTCCGAAGTCGTCATAACTGAGAATACAAGTCTAGACAATTTATAGACATTATCAAAGAAAACAAACCTTATACAGACTGGAAATACAGTAAATGTTATGTTTAGCCGTCACATGATTTAAGACCTAGTATCAAAAGCTCAGACAAAAAATATCTTCAGTTCAATAAATCACCAAGTAAGCAAAGCCTGCAGTGTCTCAGCAGGCGGCGTCACACAGATTTGGTCCAAACGCTGAAATTGACTTTTAAACCAGACAGTTTCTTAAAATCATTTTAAGTTTTAAACTGCTGCTTCTCAAGATGGAAGAAAGTGCAATCCTAAGATGTCATCAAACCTGAGATGTCGTGTTTCCAGACCAATAATAAACATCTACAGTTTTGTAGATGTTTATTGAAGGAAATTTTGTACTATTGCAGGATATAAAATAAAGGTAATTTTTTGGTGGAATTCTCATAAGAGCATGTTGTGTGTAGGAGCTGGATTTAACAGGTAGGCATGTCATCATGCTAGCTACTTACATTACTAACTGATAGCAGATCAGTGCAAGCTAGAAAATAAAACTTTTGCATCCCGTCAAAGCCTTACTAAATGAGACAGTGAAAACAAATGGGCATCATATAATATTCAGAAAAGGAAACACTTAGTCGGACATCTTAATGGGTCTTTGTCTTGCGAAACCTTTCATCTGACATTGACAAACGAGGCACCGTGCTACCTGGGATAACAGCAAATGCATTACTTCAATGCTAATGGCTGGACTGAATGAGGTCATTTGCTGAAGTTTTTCTCTCATTCACGCTGCACCACTTCAGCTCCTCTGCAAAGATTTGATTTTCACAATGAAGTGCAAAACAATTCAATTCAACTACAGATTTTATTGAAACCCAGTCAGTACGAGGCAAGGCAACACAATTCAAATGAAAATATCAATGAACAAATAGTAGTAAAAATAAAGCATGTAAACAAAGCAGGAGTGAACCTGAGGACACATCATTTGCCATTTTAAGATTTTTGACATGTCATGACATTTGTATGTATGTTAACACAACATACGCTAAATGCCAATATGTGCTGCCATTCATATAATTTATCACTGCAAACAGTCTGCAGGGTGTGTGTCCTACTATATTTGATATAGTCTGATATATATATACAGTACCAGTCAAAAGTTTGGACACACCTGACTGTTTCTCATGATCTTAAAGACATTTTGATCTCAAGGCTGATGCTTAAATGCTTGAAATTAGTTTGTTAGACAAATATAAATAGTGAAGTTGATCCCTATGTGTGAATTTCTTTTCCCCCAATGAGTAGTTTTCATTTAGAACTTGAAATTTTAAATTTAGAGGTGGAGAATGTTGAAGATCAATGATTCAATCATTATTTTAAAAGCACACATAGTGATTGTGGCCTTTAAAAGTTAATTTGTGGAATTTCTTTGCTTGTTGATGCCGAATGCCAAAGGGAGGCTACTTTGAAGAATCTAAAATCTAAGATAGTATTGATTTGTGTAACATTTTTTTGGACACTGCATAATTCCTTTCATGTTATTTCATAGTTTTGATACTATTATTCTAAAATGTGTGTAGAGTCACTCTAAGTTGCTCTTGCTGTAATGCATCACAAAAATAACTGCAGTGGGCACAGGAACATTTGTTTTTGTTGTCATTGATGGTGCAAGTTGATTATTAAATTGAGTTTTGTGAGCCTATAGGAAGT
>OOFE01028990.1:0-11029 GCA_900323365.1 Monocentris japonica
GAAAAGAATACATTCAAACCTGAATGGAAGCAGCTGTTTGAAAGAGAATGGAGCAGACGAGAGGTGCGATTAATAGAGGATGTCGCCCAGAGTTGCTTCAGTTGGAAGGACACTGATGGTAAGCATTTGCACTTGTTGCACATATTCAAGATACTCTGCCCATCAGTTGTTTCAAACGTGTAAATTCAGAGGATACCTTGTTATACATGTGAATGTGTGAAACTGCGCGAATGTGAAACAGCAGGCTGCTGAAAAACAGTCCTCTATTAATAAATGGTACACTGTCAATTAAATACAGTACCAGTGAAAAGTTTGGACACACCTGACTGTTTCTCATGATCTTAAAGACATTTTGATCTAAAGGCTGATGCTTAAATGCTTGAAATTAGTTTCTTAGACAAATATAAATAGTGAAGTTGATGCCTATGTATGAATTTCTTTTCAAAACTAAAATTTAATTTAAAAAAAAAGTTTTTTTGAAATGCACCCCCAATGAGTAGTTTTCATTTAGAACTTGAAATTTTAAATTTAGAGGTGGAGAATGTTGAAGATCAATGATCAATCATTATTTTAAAAGAACACATAGTGATTGGGGCCTTTAAAAGTTCATTTGTGGAATTTCTTTGCTTGTTAATGCCGAATGCCAAAGGGTGGCTACTTTGAAGAATCTAAAATCTAAGATAGTATTGATTTGTTGAACATTTTTTTGGTCACTGCATAATTCCTTTCATGTTATTTCATAGTTTTGATGATACTATTATTCTAAAATGTGTGTAAAAATAGTAAAAATAAAGAGAAACTCTTCTACGAGTAAGTGTGTCCAAACTTTTGACTGGTACTGTACTTGTACAGGAACTTGATTATTTTGATTTTAGGGACACATTATACAGAATTCTACATTAACATTTGTACATTAACCTTTGATTATTATATGTAATAGGAAAAACTTCAATACCTTGACTTCTGCTGGATTTTTGAATGGAAGGTTTTTCATTTTACCAATGTGCTACTTCTGTGAGCATATTTCTCGGACAGTTGTTCTTCCACAGAAGTTTTTTTTTGTTTTTATCTGAACTCATATTGAAAGTGTAACACTATTTAATCTATTAGATACATGCTCACCAAAAAACATTTTTTTTGATTTGCATCATTGGCCATTCCTTTTTGATCACATACGTATTTCACTGTTTGGAACTTGAGTCAAGATTTGTCTTTTCTTGTTTTTTTTCACTGTATCCCACTCTCTCGTCTTTCTCTCATATCTCTCCTCCCTCAGGCAGTGTCTGTCAACTCTTTGTCCCGTCTCTCTTGCTCTCTCTCTCTGTAACTCAGTCCTCAAATTACTTTTTAAAAAGAAATAACCCTTTTTTCAAAGTCGAACACTAACTCTGGCTGACTACCCTCTAAACTCGAGCCTGGCTCCCCTGTCTGAAACTATCAGGCTCCTCTGGGGAAACACCTCTACCATATTATTGATGAAGGTCTTCTTTTCTCCAGGACAGATACTGTATCTAGAAACAACACAGTCTCGGAAAGGTTTGTGAGATGAGCACTGAACTCAGATTATGCATTATTGACATGAATTATGTGAAAGGTACGTTCCTCCACCATGAAAGGTTAGGGTGATGGTTCAGGAAAACTTTCAATGAAAATTTCACTCAATAGAAAACCTCTTGGCATAATTGAACCCGGGTCGTCAAAGTTGAAGGCAAATGTATCTGCCTGTCCACCAGCCCGACTTCAACACCCCTTACTTTCCACTGCACTATTTCAATGCCAAACCACTGCCTGTTTCTGGTCGTGTCGACTTCATGTATTCCTTTGATGGTGGGCAAACATATTTCAACGTATTTCTCTCACTTTTCGGGCTTGTGATTGCATTCAGACATCGTGCTCATTTTGCAAAATTCCAGGAGACCAGGCTCCTAGAAGCTAGGAGATTCACTTGAGCTGTCAACTAACGTGAGTTGGAAGTGTATGAATGTATGATTGCAAAATCCTCCACAAGCAAATCAAGATGAAACTCATGAAAACATCATGAAAATATGTCTCATGCAGTGATTTAAATCATCATTCCTTGCACAACTCTTGTTGGACTTTATAGAGGCTGCTGTTAACAGCCTCTATAAAGTCCAAAATGGACAGAGCCTACGAACTGCCATCGTGGTGTGAGATGAGCCAACTGTGCACCATTTCTCATGGGGATTTATTTTTGAAAACAACCTATGAACTTTGGCCGTCGTACGGGGAATGTGCTGGAGGGGAAACCGTGCCGACCTTTTTATTTAAGGAATAGAATTGTCCCTCCTTTTTATACTGACATAAATTTTTTTTGATTTAAATTCATAGCACAAGTTACACGAGGATACCAGATTATTACCTTGAAATGGGAAAATGTAAGTGGCAAGAGTGTCAGCTACTGTCGAGGTGCCCTTGAGCGCAGGCACTTAAGCCCCATTGTCTCTAGTGGAGTGGCTCACTGGCCGACGGTAGCAGACTGTGGTTATACCGGGCAGCTCCCAGGTGTAAATGTGTGTAACTGCATGAAAGTGGAGCACGGCGTCGCTGGAAAAGAGCATGCGTGTGCCCAGTCGACATTCCCAGGTTAAAAATAAACTCAGAAATCCAGGTGATGAATTATTGATGAGTAATTATCCCACTTGTTCAAACGTGAGGTTGGGGCCGCAATACGTCTGAGATACTGAAGGAAATAGAGGATCTAAACATAGAGGGTTGGTGTGAGTGTGTGTGATAGAGAGCGATAGAAAAATTAAGTCTCTCTCGCTCTCACACCTCACACACACACACACACACACACACACACACGATCACACACAAATCCTGTGTGGTCTTGCTTGGAAGAGCCCAGATAGAAAGTGACATCCTTATTTTAGAGCATCACACTGGGACTGGCATCTCAGACAAAGAGCATGAACTATTGTTGCTGTAAGCACACACGCACGCACACAGAAGAAAAATCAGTTGTCAGAAATGTTTACATGTACCTGCCTATCCGCTTGTCATGATTTTGACATATATATATATATATAAAACTTGTACTGTGTTGTTGTCAAGTTTATTTGTGTAGCCCTTAGTCACAGTTTCAGTCTCAAAGGGCTTCACAATGCTCCACATGAGAAAACAATAAATGAAAATTACGCACCCCCCAACCTGAGACCCTCAATGAAAACAAGGTAAAACTCCCATAAAAACCTCAATTAGGAAGAAAATCGGGAAAAAAAGCAACCTTGGGAAGAGGAGGGATCCTCTGAAGTGGGGCATCAACGCGAACTCGCACACCACATCGAGGTTGTCATGGGAACGAGAGCCGGCGCAAGGACGCCAGCTCCGCCTTGGTCACCGTGGCCGCAACCTGAAATGAAAGGAGGGAGGAGACGCACTCAGTTGCTTACTCCCACACACAAACAGACATGCACCAACATGGATGAACAAGTGCACACAAATTAAAGTCCCATCAGTGGGAACCTGCACTACTGCAACTAGTGTGACCTTACTCTTTGAAGAGACTGAGTCACTGCCAGTATTTGTGCACAGGTTGACCAAATAATAGTGAAAATAAAGTCTGGATTTAAAGAAATCTGACCGTGAGGCTGTTCCAAAAAGGCTCTGCTACTTGCAGTTTGCTTTTTGACTGCAGGGATAGACAGGTAGCCAGCGTCTAGCAACCGGACGGTGCGTGGCGGTTTATATGGTGCGATCTGATACATAGGACGGTGCAAGCCCGTGTAATATTTTATTTATTGTTAGCAGAAGCACTTTAGGTGGTAAAATGTTCTTGTTTTGCTCAAGATTCTGGCAGCAGCATTTTGTATAAGCTGAAGAATCTTCTCTTTCTCTTTTTTTGTCTTTGTATCTCCCTATGTACTTTTTTGCTCTTGCTCTCTGTCACACACACACACACACACACATACACACACAGGCCTGCTTGAATCGTGTGTCTGTCTGTTTGCTTGCAGTCTGTGCACACGCCCATGGGTGTCTGTGTGTGTGTGTGTGTGTGTGTGTGTGCAACTCATAATGGTCCATCAAACTGGCAAGTTCTTACAATATGGGTCCATATGAGGTTATGCAGTTTACTGCAACACTGACTTTGTGCACACACACACATGCACACACACAAATGAAGAGGGTTAAATTCTATTCTGTAATCCGGGTCTGCAGTGTAAGTGAATGAGAAGGATCTCAACGCTCAGTCACCAGTGTGGCTTTAGCCACGTTGAATTTTATTCCTTCCTTTTTGTTCCACCAAAATACACCATAGCAGTGTAGTAATATTAGTATAATAGTGATATGGTATACTAACAATAGTGTAACAATATAATAATTGAATATGATAAAATAGTTTTTAAAAAAAATTTAAAAGTTGACTTTGTGAAATAAGTGCTAGCTGGATAGATGGATAGATTTTGGGTGGATTTTGTAAGGAAAAGTTTCATACATTTAAAAAATAATTCTTATCATTTACTTAATATAACTGATATTGCTAGGTTTACTTTCGAAAATATTTCAGGTGAGCAACCACGTATTCATCCGCTGCACAGTGATTTTTAGCTGTACACAGTCTCCCATCACCCACCGCTTTCACTTCCTATGGAAACAGGGAAAGTAGTCCCTAGCAATGAAACAAAACAGCAGGTTATTTTTGGATCACATTTCATGTAAATGTTCCCAGTCTCCTGCACAAAATGTACTTAGCTAAACGTACCTACTATCACTCAACATGGTGTACATTAAAGTGTTAGCATGGAGCCTACTATCACTCAACATGGTGTACATTAAAGTGTTAGCATGGAGCCTACTATCACTCAACATGGTGTACGCTAAAGTGTTAGCATGGAGCCTACTATCACTCAACATGGTGTACATTAAAGTGTTAGCATGGAGCCTACTATCACTCAACATGGTGTACATTAAAGTGTTAGCATGGAGCCTACTATCACTCAACATGGTGTACATTAAAGTGTTAGCATGGAGCATGGGTGTGTTGACCAACAGGCCGATCTCAGGTTAGGTGTATGGGTACCATTTATCCTGTCTTTCTGTCTGTACCCACACTATGAGACTGTACAGTGTGGAGTTGTCACATTGGACATACAGTATTGCCCACTAGTGTATCTTGTAGGAGTATATCAAACTGCGATGCTATTGTGACTATACAGTGTTGATATGGAGTTGCATGGATTACGAGGCATTAGTTTGCCCACACTGGATCTTGCCACAGGATTAGTCAACTCACTTGGGGGCAGATGCTCACATCCATAGTGGTCTCTCTCTCTCTTTCTCTCTCTCTCTCCGTCTCACTTTCACTCACTGCCTTTCTTTCTCTCAGTCACACACACACACACACACGTACACATAATCCCCTTCCCCCAGTCCTCCACAGTCTCAGTCACAGGTCAGGAAACGTGCTGTGGTCCAATACAGATGTGTATAGATACAGAGAGAGAGAGAGAGAGAGCGAGAGAGAGAGAGAGACACTTGTTCATCATCATCCCAACCACATATTGATAGACTGTTGGTGAACCAAATCTTACATTTTCCTGTTAATAAATGTCTGTTTTACTACTCTTAATATACAATTGACAAACACAGTAGTGATTTAACCTACAGCCAGGTTCATGAAAGCTTGCATTTGCTGAGTGGTTAGCATGAGCAGCGATAGCCACCATGGCTAACAAACAAAAGAGTGCCACCTATAGGAACTCAAAATTCACCAACAGAAAATCCAAGCAGAAAGACGTCACAGTACTGAACACACTGTTTGATTGACAGGTGATCTCTGGGACGAGCAGTGAAGAAACACCACAGCGATGAGGCTGAGAGACAAAGATGGAGACTGCATAAAGGGGGGACTAGCAGTAATGATAGAATACTGTATCTATATACTATATCTATTGCACAAAATCAATGCAATGCTATGCTGTCATTTTTAAAATCTGTCATTTTTAAAATGACAGCATAGCATAGCCATATTATCCAAGTGCTCCATGATGCAGAGGCACATTGGGTGGCATGTCAAGCCCCACCCATGACGTGTTTTCATTGGTCTAGCAAACCCCACCGAACGCCAAAACTACCAGTGTCATCAAGGAAGTACATTTTATGCTGCTTTTTATAGTATTTTAACTTGCTTGACGATTATCTAGTAGATTAGTAGATTTTTTTAACACATTTTTTCTGCTGACATGTTTCATGCTAACATTAATTCTTTATTCCCATCCTTTTTTCATAATATGCAGCATCGGCGTTTCTGCAGGAGAAATCTTTTTCAGGTAAAAGTGGGAGCTCCCCTTTGCAGGTCAAGGAAGAACCAGTGTGATGTTTGATCCTTTCATGGCAACTTTTCTTCTGAGGTTATTCATTCCTTTCACTTTCGCATCATTGTGTAACCTACAAGGTGTCAAAACACACTCTTTCATCAGATATCAGATATTTTCCAATCAGTCATAAGCCTCTGACCTGCATAGCTCCTTCCTGTTAGCCCTATTTTCTCCGTCCAGCGTATTCGGCCGTGATGCGACATTGAGTGACTAGGCTGCAGTCACCTAATAATATATCCCACCAAATAAAAGCAACGATCTTGAGAAACACTTGACTCGCACCGGTCTCAGTCTTGACTCAGACTCAATTAAGGTGTTGCTGACAGCAGCCTGATTCTGACACCCGTTCCCATAAGATCGTACTTTGCTCCTGGCAAAAAGGACAAGATATGGATGACAACCTCCCACCTTGTCTCGCACCTCTCCCATGTATCTCTTCTGTTCTACTTTAGCTGATGTTCTCATCCAGAGCAAGCTTTAATACAACAGTTACCCGTGCATGCATTTGCACTCGCTGAAAGGTTTTGGATTATCGTACACATGCATAAGAATAATGACAACAAAACAGGATAGTGCCAGAAAGATAGTGAATTACCTCCCTGGTAGCTGATAAGACATAAAAAGAGAAAGGACAAAAAAATATGAGTGAAGGTCAAATAAAATAATTTCAAAAGAAAGAAACCAAAAATAAGATGCTGAGAGACAGTAAAAGACAACAACACTCAACAAGGAGGAAAACAGTGTAATGACAAATGCAGATATGAAAACAGACCTAGTGAAATCAAACACATCACGTGTGAGCACTCCCTTCAGTTAACACAGAACATTTGAAAGGGTGTGCAGACTTTTAATAGCCACTGTACACTGTACACACTATATGTATTTATCTGATTCGTATCCACGTTAACAATGGATGCAATCTTAAATTGCATGGTACTGAATGTTCACCCGAATGAAAGTTGCAAGCCTGACAAATCTCTTTTGTACGGTATGAATCTTGAGGAGATTGGCAGCAAAATTCCATCAGGTGAGGTACAGTACGGGTCCAACCTGCTGATTTTCCTGATAATACCGATGATGTGTCTGAGCGCATCATAGTGTCGCAGCATTCGCCTTCCTCTAATGTGAGAACCTGCTGTTTGATAATCCCTCATCAAGTCTCCCAACCTTCCCAAAATAAGAGATTATGATTCTGAAAGTCATTGCTCCGCATCGGCTCAAGTCTCTATTTATAGGCGTTTTTTGCATCATCCCACAATGTCTTCCATCCTCTATTTTTAGCCGCGTCTCCATTTCTGTAAGCATGTAATGGAGGAGCCATGCTTTAGGTTGTGTATCTTTCAGCTCCAGACCAGCATCAATTTAGATTTATGGGTTTGTGGGATGCATGGATGGATTAGTGGATGGATGGATGGATGGATGGATGAAAATAGTTTCTACAAGCAATGATTGTGATTTTTTATGTTATGTTTTTTTCATTTTTTTTAGCAAAGGCCATCACAGTGCTCCAATTCATTTTCAGTGGAAACTCCTCCTCCTGTTTTTCCTGCCCAAGCAGGGCGAATAGTTAGATGAATGGACGGATAGACGGGTGGATAAAAGGCTACTGAAGAAGACTAAAACTCAAACTATCCTCTTAAGCCTCTGTTTCCGAGAACCTTGAGCTCATGGACTTTTTTTCATTTAAAGATGTCACATGTTGGTGGCCCCAAGTGGCAGCGAGGCATAACTGTTGGAATTACTTGACTTCAATACCCAGAAATCATGTAACGTGAGCGTCATGTTTACCAACGGGTGATCACTTTCTACCAATGGATACCAAAGGGATCTAACGTTGGTGAGTCCAGCTTTCTCTGGCAGGAACAGTCGCTCGCTGCTGTTTGGAGGCACATTTGGGCAAATAGGGTGAATCTATGGTGTCTCAATGAGCGGGGATGGGGGGCACTTTTTATTCCAGCCCCACTTTGTGCTTTTTGAAATAAAAATCTTGTCTACTGCATCTAGTGAAAATTATTTTAGGTGAGGAATGTTTCCTCATTCTTTGTGTAAACTCTTAGTGAAGTTTACTCAACTTTTTTCCCTGAGGATGTGGCATTTTCATTGAAATCTCAGAGGTACTGTTAACAAGCGAGCAAAATCATGAAAAGGCACAATGGTTACAAAATCTCTTTGACCACATTTGATCATTATTTTTCTATTTTATATGTGCCCTTCTCAAATATTGGATTATCAGTTGCTGTCCTTGAACATTTGGCTAGTATTCACCATTGCAAATTGTGTCTTCCCACTGTGTGTGCGTAGATAGAGAGAGAGAGAGAGAGAGAGAGAGAGATTGCATGCACATGTGTATTTGTGTGTCCCTGTGTGTATGGGTATGCATGCACATGCATCTCTATGCACACATGCATGCGTACTGTACATTCACATTGAAAGGATACAGACAAGTTTTGTAAATGCATGCATGTAGCAGCATGTACTCCTCTTAGCAACCGAAAAGCACGCGGCTGTGACGAAGCTCCTGTTGAGCGATAACAGGAATGTTAATGTGCATGCGTGTGGGTGTGTGTGATCACCGAGGCTACAGTGCACATCACTGTTCGCTGGTGCCGCTACCGGCACCGGCCGTGTCCCCATATTTCACACGTGTTGCCTCAGCAGCTTCGCGAGCAATAAAATATTAAAACACTCGGCAAGACCGAGCAAGTCAAACTACGTCCGGTATAAGCCGGCCCAACAGCTTGTTCAGGTGTTGCGAAATACGGCGTGCGAGCTCTGTAGCTGTTATGTTGTGATGTGTTTGTCCTTTGCTGTTTTGCAGTTGCAGTTCGCCGCGATCCATTATGCATCCTGTCGGGGTCACAGTATGACAGGAGAGGAGATGAGGGTCATCCAGACAGATTGGCCTGACAGTAAATAAGCTCATTTATTCAAACAAACGCCCTCATCTCGCTGCTTTTGTTTCGCCTAGCCTCCGTCCGTTGGTGCAGGTGTCTCGTCCAGATGGAAAGTCTCAGTCGGCCGTCTCCTGCACTCCACAAAATAAGGGCCCTTAGTTTGTTTGGTCATTTATTCTGCAGCCCCAAAAAAAAAAGGTTCTGTGAGGGTTGCAATAGGTATTTTGATGTCCAGCACACGCCAAGCTTTTTTTTTATTTTGTGCACCAACCAGGCCTGGGGTTCCAAGAAAATCTGATAAAGCCTTCTACGTGAAAATGGAAGCTAAACTACCACTGCGGACTACTTTCAATTTGGATTTTTCATCCTGTCATACTCATTTCACATGTTTTTCTCACCTCTGCCCTCCACCTCGCCCTGCATTCCCCTCTCCCTTTCTTGTAACTTCTCTCCACCTCTTTGCATTGCCTCTCCCCTTTTGTCCCTTCTCCTCCTTCGCCACACCCTCCTCCTCTCCCCTTCTTCGTCCTTGGGGTGACTTTGGAAACGGATCCCTTCCTAATATAGAGAAAGCAGACAGCACATCGCTACTGGAATAGCCCACAGAGTAGAGCCATTACTGCCCTGGAAAATCCCCACAGGGAAAGCCTAGCTGCTGCGTAGTGCCGGAGAGAGAGTGGAGTGGAGGCTCGGTGACTGTGATTATTGATCCGAAAGGCAGACCGAATTACACCGTCTTGCTTGCACACACTGGTATATAGCGACACACGTCTTTCTCATGTACAGTACTTGTGCACAATACCCTGCACTTACCACAATATGGTGTACAGCACACAGTGCATTGATGCGACATGCATACACGCACATACTCGCCCACTCTCTAGGCAACACACACACATATACACACACACGCAGGTCTAGTGTATTGGACAGAGGGAGAGCGGGGTTTGGTTACTGGAAAGCCTCTTATAAATGGAACAAATTAAAGCCGATCAGATAATAGTAGCGCGGGGGGAGCGGGTGGGAGGTCAAACGTTGCGTTCGAATCATATCGTACAATGTTTGATGACGCGTGGAGCAATGAAATGCACGTACCCGGCTTGTTGCCAAGTCTGACACACAGACTGATACGGTGGAGCCACGAAATGTTTCTTTGAATGTTCACGGCCAAATTCATTTTTTATTCTGTTTGATCTTTATTCTAAATGAAAAGACGAGTAGCAACTGGGCAGGGAAAAAGCTATGCGGGGTTGTTCATCCACCAGCTCTAGAATGGAAACGGAAACTGCATCAGTGATGTTCAAGTCCCTGTCAGTTAAACCAGCGGCTTCCTGTATGGGATTATCTACATCACCAGTAACTTTAACTGATAATAGTGCTGCTTTCACGAGGAAAGATCTGAATGACAACAATAACAATAATGATCATAATCATCATCATCATCTTTATTTATAGAGCACTTATCAAAATAGAGTTACAAAGTGCTTTATCGGTCATTTTGTGTATATTGTTTGTGGGATCAGATGGCGTGTGTGTGTGTGTGTGTGAGAGAGACAGAGTTTGTGAGGGTGAAAGAGAGAGAGGGCGAGAGCAGCTGCACTCTGCTCTCTCCAGAAGGGGATGTTCCCTCACCCAAAGAACACTCAGTGCTTAAGTGGAACAGGTAAAGGCTTTAGGGAGAGAGCAGGTGTATGTGTGTGTATGTGCGTGCGTGCATGCATGCATCTGTGCATGTCTGTGTGAGTTTGTGTGTGTGTGTGTGTGTGTGTGTGTGTGTGTGTGTGTGTGTGTGTG
>OOFE01028993.1:4978-17244 GCA_900323365.1 Monocentris japonica
ACTGTCCGCCCCCCAACCCGCAGGAAATGATCCGTCTTCAGTACAGCCAACCGGCTGTGGAGGTAAAGGGCTTGTGGTGGTCATGTTGGTGCTGTGTGTGTGAGTGTATGTGAGTGTATGTGTGTGTGCACATGTGCGTGCATATTCCAAGAGGTTCCAAGTCAGACTTCACTTTGCCGAACATCCTGAACAACCAATGTGATGTTGGAGACTAAACTTCTCTCTTGTTCAAAGTGAATCTCCTTTCCTCTTGTCCACATCCAGACAGGACGTAGCACAAGACCCACATAGGTGTAAAGTTTGCCACTGTTGCTAACTAACCCTGATGCACTTCTTCATTGTGTGTGAGTGTGTGGACCCTCTTCACTCTCCACTGCCCCAGACTCTGTGTAGAACACATTCCAATGAGGGTGTCGGGTCAGTGAAGACGTGGAAGGATAAGCAGTGGTTTGTGGGCTGCAGTAATTTGTTTAACCTCTGATTAGGCCCAGGAATGTCAACTATGAAGAGACACTGCAGGTCCAAACAGCAACGTTTGACACTTTGGCAATCTGTCATTGCCACTAGCAAGCAAGCGAGTCACCACCCAGACAATAGCTACTAAACTGCCCGGGCAGAAAGGGAGACTAATCTTTGCACCATCTGGTTTGGTCCTGAAAGAGAGAGAGAAAGCACGCCCCTATCTCCTTGATTTATCTCATGTCTTTCTATGCCAATAGGCTTGCTTTGCATGACATATACCATTTGTATAGAAGGATTTGACCTGATGTAGATATTATCATGAAAGGGATTTGCAGAGTTAAGTATGTCTGCATAGAGAAAGATATAATGAGGGCCAAATTGTGGAATCTTGACTCAATAACCATCTATCATCACATCAATTTGGGAAAAAAAAAGTCCAGTCTAAACCCAGATTGAAAACATTAGTGCATCACATGCTCTTTTATTTAATCTAACAACACAATACTGACCATATGTTACAAAAAATGTTTAAATAAATCTGCAAATCTAAAATTTAATGAGGTAAAAGCAAAGTTATCAAAGGCACATTTCTTCAGGGTTATTATCTTTACTTCTATGTTTTATGATCAGCTTCAAAACACCATTGTAGTTCTGGAGGAAGAAAAACAGAAAATGAATAGCTTTCCTCAGGAAAGCTCTTTTACATATACACACTTTAAATTATACCATTTTAGTATGCTAATAAACATGTCATTTTGCAGTTTTACAAGTTCCAGATACACTTTATCTTCCCGCCACATGCACCTTCAGTAAATACTCCACAGTACATTTTTTGATGTTGTTATAAGCTGGAAGTTATGCAATACATGTACAAATGGATCACTGGGAGGAGTCATTAATTTCATGCTTCCTCTCCAGCTTCTTTTTGCTAAGCTGCACTGATGAAAAACAGAAACAGGCTGGATTTTGAGTGATGTGGTTGAAAATTGTGTTGGACGTATGTTGTCTAAATGATCTATACTGCAATGGTGTCGAACCATGAGCCACGGAGGGCCAAGAGTACGCAGGTTTTCATTCCAACCGAAACACTACAGCAGGTCACTGATTAGTTCCTCCTCTCTGGTCAAAGGTGTGATGATGACTGAAATCACCTGGTGTATTGTTCGGTTGGAGTGAAAACCTGCATACTCTCGGCCCTCCCTGGCTCATGGTTTGACACCACTGACTGTACGGGTTGTCGTTTGGTCAGAGGTTAGAGTGTCATGAAATTGACAGGCTCCATAATGAGCTCTCGAGTTCGAAATGAGACACAGTAAGTGTTATACATGTGGAGAACCAACTTAAAAGAAAGATATTCACATCTTACTGATATTGTGGATGAACTGTCACAACATGCTGCACTATCATTACACTCAGGATTATGTCTACTCACTCCCATGGTGATGTGCTGTGCATTTTTGATAATTCCCATTACTTGCAGCCGGTATTGAATAGTTATCTTACACACACAGCTTTAAAAGTTATGACAACGATTACATGCATCTGTATTAATGTTCTCATTTTTCATAATAAAAGGTAAGGTGATTGTTCAAAGGTTGAACCTTGGCAGGTATATAGTTGTTTGTCAGCCAATGACAAATGCAGATAAATCTCAGTCCAGGGCCTCATCCAATAATAACATTGCAGCGTGAACTTTGAACATAATCACGCTCTGGCAAGACAGCAAATATGTAAGTGCCAGCAAATAACTAACGTGACCCTCAAAACTATAGCTAGACTGACTGCACATTCCATATCAACACTTAATATTGAAGGTCACCTTATAACTGAGCATGTGTCTTATACATTATGCAGACAGAAATATATACAAAAGACACAGATAATTCCACTCACTTTGGATATTGTATACAGTAGGGATAACAAAAATAATTATAAAAAAACACCCAAAAATATAATACAAATAATAGGTTTATGGTCTGCATTTAGTAAACAACATTTTAATACAAAAAGCCATATCTCCCATTCCTCTTCTAAGATCATTACAGATAAGTTCATATGGAGTCCTACAGTTTAACAGAGTCTTGAGAGAGGCCATGCTGCCTTATGACAGCTGCTTTCCATTCAGGATACAGAAGGGTTCGGGTCATCCGTATCAATAGAACACAGGTCCCGGTGAAAATGGAAAAAATGTGGCTTGAATTTATGCCTGAAACTGATATAAGATTGGATTTTTCCCTCTGACATTATAGAATGCTTGATGCACACATTTCAGCTGTGTGATAAGAGACTTGAGTTCAAACGTCCTTAAATGCATCAACTTTATGATTTTGGTTTGATACAGAAATCAGGTCTTGCGCTCTCTTGATCCCCAAAGCTGCTTTTCAGTGCAGTCAGGGTGAAAGTTTTACTAGGCAGCAGCAGCATGTTAGAATCACAGCTTTAGATCTGTGGGCAATTATAGCAGTGGCTCGGGGTAAGAGCATGGACAGCAAAATGAGATGAGACAATAGGAAAAAGCAGGAAGCGCCCCTCCAAAGTGTTACATAGCCTTTTGGAAGTTAAAAGTTCAGAGGTTCAAAGGTCTAGGAGAAGTCCAGTGGGCGGATCATCATGGCAGTGGCTCGTAGCGAGTAGCTGGGACCCTTGAAGTAGTGCCACTTGATACCGTTCAGCTTCCCCACGTGTTGCCCTTGGGTGAAGTACATACCGTTGAGGTTGGACGGGCCACAGGCATCAAACCACCAACCTGAATGGAGAATAAAGGAGAGGAAAAACAAAAGATATTTTTTGTCTTAACACAAAGTACAGTATGATGAAACAGCCAAAATATATAAATGCATGCCACCAAAGAACATAAATAATGTTAAAAGCCAAATTCTATGCCTTTTAAACCAGAAATACACATGGCTGTGTCAATGTGCTGCTCGTCTCTCACAGTATTAGAAACGACTGAGAGTAATTGAGAGGATGGGCCACCTCCCTCATAAGCTTCTTCTTTAATACTGGTAAAGGTTGAACGTGTCCCATGAACCCAGAGGGCTGTGGCAGTGGTTCAGACACCCTTTCAACACTATCTGCTCACTGTGTTACTGTCACCGGGTTCATCGGCCTGCCAATACCTGTTGCTAACCATTTTATAACCTCGCCCTATTTAAAGAAAGGGTAGATGTGCATGGACTCCAATGGGACATTAGTGTAGTGAAGGGCACGGGGGACTTTGATTTTACACCCAAGCTGACACATTTCCTAGTTTCCCTAACCCATATCTGTTATTTAGAGAAAGGGTAGATGCACATGGACTTGTAGTGAAGGGCTTAGAGGACAATTAGTTAATACCGCAAAGTAACAAAATACACTTCCTGACTGTCAATGTCACCACTACACTTCATTGAGCTCTTCCATTTTCACTGGTACACACACACACACACACACACACACACATAAACACACATTTAGAGATAGCACATACAGTATGCCAGGTATGGCATTAGTCAATCACACAGTGACAGATGGCAGGTCTGACTCTGTCAGACCTGAATACCACTGCGGCCAGTGACATTTCATTAGACCTCTCAGCAGTCAGGACCAATGTTCTATCCTTGTCTCTGGCAGGCATGGGTAACATACAGAGATGGAAATTTCACATTGATTGCCTCATCATCACACAAGACTGTACACATGCATCCATATGTCACATAACATAGCATGTCAAGTTAGTAATGAAAGTTCCTTACATTACCAGGAGTACATATAATTATAGCATGGTGGCACCAGGGAGACTCAAACTCCTAACCTTTTTCAAACTGACAGCAAACAGAAACTTTAGAAAGCATACTTTTTAAAGGAGCACACATGATGTGGACTTGTTTTTTGTGAGCCAACTAATCCCAAAGAAGATGAGGTAGGGTTTTCACGGTACATAGTCAGCTGGCAGTTTACATCAACAGCCACAACCAGAATGAAAATGGAGCAAGTATCAGTCGAAACGTTGTTAGCAGTTTTTACTCTGATAGGAGCACATTGCCTGTACCTAGGTTGTGTTTGTTGATAGTGGCAGATACTGCAGGTGGCAGTAAAAAAAAGTAAAAAATCACAGAAAAAAAGTGTGTTGTATGACTCAAAATGCATTGAACAACACTTTTTATTTTCTACAAAAAAGCAGAGTAGTGTGTGTAATGTGACCTTAGTGCCATTCTTTACATGTTGAACTACAACAGACGATAGATGACAGGACCACACACACACACATGCGCAAACTCACACATACTGTCACATACATACATATACAACACACACAGCAACAATCCCCTGGGATTTATGATCAGTATTCTCTGTTTCCAGGCCAGAGATTTTTACTGTCTTGTAAAAACAGCAGGGATGTCTTCCCTTCGAGCAACCGAGGGTCTGGGCCACTGTGTCACCATTACATAAAAACAACAATTCTACAATCCTCCATATCCTTAACACAACATGTTCCGTCTGTGCTCATAAATATAGCAGAGCAGTTTTTTCTTTTTCAAAACACTTACATCATTTAATGTCAACCCTGTTCTTTTAAATGCATGAAATAAATCAAATTGTATATATGTTATACTTAACACACTGCTGGGCTTGGATCAGATGCTTGCTGGCCTAAACGAACAGGCCTTGACTCAGGGTGCATGTCATGCCTCTCCTGGTGCCTGACCATAGGCAGGGTATGAATCAAGCCTTCAGAGAAGGAGTGTTGATCTATGATCAGATGCCAATTCCCTTTGACCCATTTCATTCACAATGACCTAAGAGGTAAAGCTGACCTTAAATCTGTACTTGCGTTAGAGATGCTTGATTAGTACCAGGTCGAGACTCCGCAGCAGTAGGGCTGCCATGTGGTGACGGTCAGGGTCATTGGGCTCCACTTACACCGCAGGAGAATTAGAGTCATTTTAAATCTTTCTGACACTTGGTGCCTCGCCCAGGGACGTTTGTAATGTACTTGTTTCCAAGAACAATGTACTGCAACTGAGAGTGGATGCAGAATGTAGCCGAAGGGATGCAGATAGGTCTGTAATTGGCCACGTTAGTCTATTGTAATGCTTACAAAGAGCAGGTCATTCTCATAATGACCTAAACTAATGATTGGGCAATGACCATTGTGGATTGGTCATGCAGCCAATCAGGGAAAATTGTTTCTGGAATGGTATGGCTTATATCATGGCGTGGCCTCCTCATGAAAACAATTCTTGGTTGTCTGCCTCCTGCCATATACCAGTGTTGAATGTTTCAGTGTGGACAGGCAAATGCTTTACAAGGAGATAATGATGCAAGGCATTACAAGAGCTTCCTGTTTCACCATGAATTTATCATTATCATTATAATAGTGCACTGTCTGGCTGCACTTACCCCCGGTGAGCATGAGGGCGCACTTGCACATGCAGTTGTCATTGTCCATGTCCTTGGTGCTGAAGTCTGCTCCGTGGATTACCAGACTGCTTTGTCTGCCTGCAGTCCCACTGTGGCTCTTCAGGAACAGCCTGACAGAGAGGAGGAGGAAGAGAGGGGGGAAGAGGACACGAAAACAAGAGAGAGGGAGGGAGAGGCAAGTATGGCAGAAAGAAGACATAACACTGTAAGAAAAGTCTCCTGAGAGATATATATATTTTTTTGCTGTGATTGACTACATCTGCTCTGCAAACAGTCTCAACACCTGGAACAACATTAACAGAAGAGAGAGTATAAAATAAAGAATGAAAGAGAGAGCGTATATGAAAGAAAAAGAGAGAAGAGGTAGAGTGAGGAATGTCTGGCACACGCTTCCATCACACTACCTCAATTTACATCACAGCAAGAGCAAGGAGTACAAAGACTAAGTCATTAAATACTGACCTGTAACAGTAATACAGTAAAGAGCAATATACTACCTACCGTGCAACCTGTATAACTTCATATCCATCCACAGCTGGATAGGCAATGCATACTCCCAGTGGGTCTTTAGTGTTCACATACACAATGTATCTCCTTGTCTTTACCTTTATGTACATACTTTCTACTGTCCTTCCTCTGCTCTTAATGCCACATTCCTTGCTGCCAGATTTGGCTATTACAAAGGAGCTTGCTTTATTAAAGAATGCAGACACTAGCGCGCTATTGCAGTTTTGCTACCAATACAGGACTACTGTACGTCAGGCCTCAGGGAGTCACAGAACCCATTCCAAAGGGTCTTATAGTTATTGAGGCTTGAGAAAGCGTGTTAAGAAACTGCAGACACACAGTAAACATACAGCATGTACTGCACACAACACGTTCGTCCTCTCAGGGTGAACATGTGGAAGGTATAAATCACCGAGCTCCAGCTGTACTGGGGAGAGACTCAGAGATCCAGGTTGCTGGGTAGAGAATGTAGGGAGGAGGGGATGCCCAGCATACAGGAGCCCGTGTCTGGGACACCATAGCTGGGGAGATGGAGGTAGAAGGATGGGGTTTGTGGGTTGTTTACTGGAGTACAGTACAGAATTACCAATTTAATTCAAGTGATAATCCACTTTTTAATTTTATTTTGGCGACAAGCCTATACGCGGTCATTGCTGTGGTCACATAAAACACATCACTTCAATCACACCATTGAATCATTATTGTCTTCTATAACATAATTACTTATCTTTGTATTGCTTTGCTATTAAAATAATCATGACACTTTGATTCTCTCTACAGGAGATATACAGACAGCCATGTTTAATATAGAGTAAATAAAGTGATGCAATGATCGAGTTAACATCAACAGTTATCTACTGAGCTGCCATTTTCTCACACTGTGATGTCACTGCAAGACTGTGAGCCTGCAACTGTGATCAACTGTTGTCCCTCAAACCAGATCCACAGCCTTCACATGCTCAATGCGCCATGAAGAAGTCTCTTAAATTGAAAAGTGATGTGTGTCCATGTGTGTAAGCAGACTTCTCCCGGGTGTGTCCCACGGTGAAATCACTCTTGGTGAGAGCGAGAACTGCTCCACTGTGGGTCCATCATATCCTGCATTAATATCCTGCAGTGACCTCCATCATTAAGGGTAAGAATGCACTCTGCGGCTTGCCCTCCGCTAACCTGCTGTATCACACACTCGCCTCTCTCTCTTTTTCTCTTTGTCTCTCTCACGCACTCCCAGTTTTAGTCTCTCCCCAAAGAAGAGCTTGCAGGGCCAAGGAACAGTATTGCAGGACCGTGCCAATGAGGTCTCTGCTATGAAGCACTCTCACTCTCAACGAAAGCCATTTCCTGACTTCCATTCTCATTAATGGGGAATGGACAGGGGAGCGTAAGGGCGGGTAGTGGACCTCGCCGCACCCTCGTCGGGCTTTTCCGATGAGAAAGTATTTTCATGTTTTTATGTTGAATCGTCTGTATGAAGCTCCAACCACTGTGAGGGGATTGTGTACATGTTGGGATACTCGTAGCTGCGAGGTTTCAAGTTGGATTCCTCAAAGAAAGAGACTCCTCGAGAAAGAAAGCCATTTAACGTGAAAGACTCCTGTATTTAGACAGCTGTGTAAATGCCCGATTTGTTCAGCGGCGTAGAAAGTGTGACTATGGGTCACAGTGGGGTATTCACTGTTGACAAGCCACTAAACCAGTAATGCTAAAATGTAGGGGTGAGTCATATGTGTAATCAGTGACCATAGGAACACAAAATGACCGTTGGACATGCAAAGTTTGGATAAGAACATGTGCGTGTATTATGAGTGTGTGTGTATGTGTATAAGTGTATGTGTGTCTATGTGTATGCACTTCATCTGTGACACATGCCTTTGCAGATACTGTGCAGCTCAGAGCAAACCCACATCCCAAAACCCTGTCTCACTTACGGGTAGCATGACTTGTATCAGCTAATTCCCGATTCTGAGGAATAAAACAGGCAACGTCCAGGATGAAGTCTGCTACTGCCCTGATAAAGAACAGACTTTGCTGCACATTTACAATCCATTTGCCAAAGCCCTTACGATCTCTCTTGCACTGAGGCATCGCCAAGACACATCATCCATAGCGATTTTCAGCATGACGCTTTGACAGGCCCTTTGAAATATTCTGTGGCTGTGTTTACTGGGTGTGCTACATATTTACCAGACCAACTCTCCCCACCTCAGTTGACATCTGCAGTTTTTCCTGTCCGGATCCATTACGCATTCAAGTGATAAGTGGGGTAATCCAAAGATGGGTCGAGTAATAAACTGCTTTTCCCGAGGGCTGTTTCTCAGCAGACAGAGAGAGAGAGAGAGAGAGAGAGGGGGAGATTGGGTCTAGCAATTCATGTCAGTGAAGTGCCGTATTTCATTGTGAGGGTTCAGACATCTGCTTGGCCAGTTTGGGAACTAAACAGGCACCCAGCGCCAGTCTGATTGTCTCCATTAAAATAACTTAGCAAATGAGATTGGCCAAGGCTCATTAATAGCCAAAATGTTGAGCTGTGAGGGGAATGCTTTGGGCTTTCTCAATGACACCTCTAGGGAGGGACTTTGGTGTCCTGCCATCTCATTCCCCAATATCCAGTGGGGATGCCGGCTTATTTGTAATCTTTCAACTCCGGATGTATGGTATTCAGAATCAAATCAAAATAGTGACGGTGCACGTCATCATTAAAGCTTTGTTTCAGATTCAATTTCAGTCATAATGAGTCTTTGCCCTGGAGTACTGCAGCTGCATACTGTGCATGTGGGAAATTACTCGAACCAGGGTCAGGTGAGGATGACTGTGATATGCTTATGTATAACTATTTCTAACTAAAAATACATCACAATAATTCAGCTTTCTCAAAACATTCTTATCGCACACCATTAAAACATTTCAGCAAAACTGCACTGAAACACACTAGAAGATTACACGGACTCAAGCTGTAATAATGTTTTTAAAGGAACTTTTCAACGTGTTAAGGGTAGCACTCCATCAAAACACACATCACACAGCACCAAATTTAGAGACTGACTATTGATGTGTGTGGATAAATCAGGACTTATGTGCTGTATATATCATGCTAGTTTATCTGCAATGTTTTAAGATAATATTAGTCCTACTACATTACTATCTTAAAATTAGCTGTCCTATAAGTAGAATTCTGAATTGAGTCCCTGAGTTTCTGGATGGATGCAACAAATATAAAACAATTTTTTAACCTCATGAGAGAAAAACTGAATTATTTTTAATACAATAATCAAGGCTGTGACACCAGCCATACTGAGCCACGCCTGTAGGAAAACTCACACTCATACTGTATGTACTATGTTGTCAGTAAAGCCTCAAAGTGCCACAGGTCACGCTTGCCATAGGGGGGTTTATTCATAAAGGATTTCCTTGGAGCCACAGACCCCCCCCACCACCCCTTTAAACACTGAAAAATAAAGACAATAATAAATGTGTTCCTCTTCCCCCCAGCTGAGCAGGCTGGGATTGGATTGAGGCCCCAGGTCTGCTAACATGTCCTTTCCAGTCATTCTGTTATCCGCCATGTCCTGTTTCACAACACCCCATAGCCTGAATTGGGGAAATTGCTGTTATACATTAACTTTATGAAGGAATCCCCGTAGAGGTGTTTGGGTCAAGTCCTAAAGCAATGTGTGTCTCACAAACTCTGTTACCCTGAACAGAGTTCAAGTGATTCCTCTGAGGAATATCATAATAAAGATAAAGATATAAAATAGTGAAATAATTAATTGTGTATGAATTTATTGTAATTAATAGACTTGACGTTCAGTTTTTTTCCCCAATGGTGTTTAAAAGACAGGGGTTGCAGCACTTTCTTTTAAATTTGCTACCTCTCATGTTTTGACTGACACAGCTCAGCTTAGCCTGCTTGTTTCCTTTCATCTCAACAACCAAGCCGGCCGAGAGTCCAACGCGTGCTGTTACACACCTGGCAGCCATTAGCCTGCTGAACTGAAGTCTGATTGGCCAATAGCAGAGGTTAATCACCCTGCCCAATGGATCACTTCCTACTGCGGGGCCACAGAGGTGTCTGTCTGGCTGAAGCCCTCTCGGTTGCTCTCTAGCCACTGGGTGTCGTACAGCTCCATGGAGACACCCAGACATATGGACTAGCCATAAGACATATAGACATTTTCTCTGTCTTTCTTGTGCTCACATATACTTATAGCTGCATGGTAGTCTTTGGGACAACATCTTTGGAGATAAGCAGTCATTTCTGTGCACTGCACTTCCCGAAGACCGAAGATCACTTGTCAATCAAACAGTGTGTCCAGTATGTGACTCAATTTCCTTGGATTTTTCTGTTTATGAAGTTTGAGTTTCTGTAGGTGCCAGTCTCTTCTTTGTCTGTTTCAGCCATGGTAGCTATCACTGATCATACTAACTACCCACTTCTTCTTTTATTTATTCCAAACAAACTGCCGTTGCTGCGGCTGGAAAGGTAAAACGCATCATTTCCTGTGTGCCAGAGAGATTTATCATTTGTTCATATGAAAATGTTCTAAATATATTATTACATTTTATTATTTTATTTAATTATAGTTACAATTTAAATACACAAGATGTTGTTCGTGGTTACACAACTCCTGCTACTGATCCTTCTGTGTGACCTCCAACCTTCATAGCTCATCAGAAATTGAGGATGCCTAAAGCCTGCAGGGATGGGGTTAACGTCGTCTTACACTGAGCTATCTAAGCCCATCTCAGTGGGATCCTAGGAAAAGAGAAGGGTCACAGCGTTGTGGAACCCAACTCTCTGCCAATTTCTTCCCCAAATCCCTACATGAAAAACATCTAAAGGAGATCTATCTGATTCCACAGGGAGATCTGGCCTTTACCATATGGAGAAATCCCTGGATTTAAGAACTTGGCCGTCTGAACAAGAAAAGATATTGAATAAAGATGTAATGGCTGGTCAAAAAAATAAACATATAGGTCTTTTCTTCCAGCTGGGAGGCTTTGAACATACATCCGAAACATTTTTCTCTGTAAACCATGACTCGTGTCTGTGCATATGTTTAACCCCCCCCCACAGGTCCGTGTATGTTTTTATCTCAAACGATTTTGGAAATGATGGCTCTATACCGTGCCATGGTACACTGAATCCTCACATGCACATTCGTGTCTTAAAATGCATTAAAACATATACAGACTCACACATCCACTGACCCACATACCACTCCTCTGAACTAACTGCATGAAACATGAAATTCTTATCCCTGAAAAAAGGCATCTACAGACATGTCCAGGCTCTGGGTAAATTTTTTATTTTTTTATTTTATCCTTTTATTTATTTAAGGATACCTTATAAATCGTATAACAGCTCAGGGTACTTTGTACGCTTTTTTTGACAAAAACTTCTGTATTGTCCTGATGGGATAAATACCATCTGATACTGCATGAGGGTGAAAATAAACCCAATTATTTTGTATTATTACAATTATTTTGATTTTGTAGATAACATTTTACAACAATACATCAATACATATCTATGTGATTCTTTCCTTAGGGAGTACATAACCACATCGATAAGTTGAAATGGTTTACAGCTCCTCTGTGGGCTGTCACGTGACGAAACGTGACCCCTAACCGACGACTGAGTACTTGACCCCGACTACGAGGAATAACATGTGGTGCTTTCTTGTGCACAAACGACGCACACTGCATGCATGACCGCCCATGGAACATGCGAGCGTACGCACATGCGCGCATACACACACACACACACACACACACACACACACACACACACACACACACACACACACCATTGAAAACAGATGGCATCAGAATTATCTGATGTCCTGTCACTGTCTTTTTATATGCTAATCCAGCTCCGACACACAAAACTGAGT
>OOFE01028996.1:12938-37562 GCA_900323365.1 Monocentris japonica
CTGCACGTAAGCCTCACATCACCATGTGCAATGCCAAGCGTCGGCTGGAGTGGTGTAAAGCACGCCGCAACTGGACTCCGGAGCAGTGGAAAGTGTTCTTTGGAGTGATGAATCACGCTTCACTATCTGGCAGTCTGATGGACTAATCTGGGTTTGGCGGATGCCAGGAGAACGCTACCTACCGGAATGCATAGTGCCTACTGTGAAGCTTGGTGGAGGAAGGATAATGGTCTGGGGCTGTTTTTCAGGGTTTTGGCTTGGCCCCTTAGTTCCAGTGAACAGTAATCTTAATGCTACAGGATATGAAGACATTTTAGCCAATTGGGTGCTTCCAACTTTGTGGCAACAGTTTGGGGAAGGCCCTGTGCACAAAGCGAGGTCCATCAAGACATGGTTAGACGAGTTTGGTGTGGAGGAACTCGATTGGCCTGCACAGAGCTCTGACCTCAACCCCATTGAACACTTTTGGGAGGAATTAACCAACTCTTTTGGCTGAATGGGCACAAATTCCCACAGACACACTCCAAAAGCTTGTGGAAAGCCTTTCCAGAAGAGTGGCGGCTGTTATAGTTGCAAAGGGGCGTCCAACTCCATATTAATGCCCATGGTTTTAGAATGGGATGTCCAGCAAGCTCATATAGGTCTGATGGACAGATGTCCACTGACTTTTGGTCATATAGTGTACTCTACCAACGTAGCGATTTTATATTCACTATATTGAAATGGTCTACTGCAGGTTCTACAGTTCAAATGTATTTAAATGACCCATTCCACACCTGAGGAGCTCCTTCTGTGGCAGCCTGCCTCCTCTCCCTGAGTTGGCGGTGCAGCAGCGCTTCCACGCCATACCGACGACGGTAACGACGCAGAGCTTTGAGCTTTTTAAGGTTCTCCCTCTCCTTCATGGACAGTCCCTCAGACCCAGTCAGCAAACTGCTCCCTGATATTAACGTAGACATGCACATCATTTAGGACTGTGGGGTTATGGCCTTGTGAATGGAGGAGGGAATGGGATGCGATCCTAAAAGCAGAACTTATTAAACAGGTAAACAAAGCAGAAAACGCTAAATCGGTAACCAATAATGCGTCTCCTTACCTAGAGTCTCATGCTCCACCTTGCGGCTGTGTAGGTATCGGCGCTTCTTCTCCTTCAGCAGGTGCTGCAGGCGTTTGAACTGGTCAATGTAGAGGGACTGGAGCCTGATGAGTTTCTCCCGGGTGATGAGTGCCACCTCCTCTGCTGTGTACACTCCTGCATGTCTGCAATGGCACAGAAAAACCACCACCATAAACCATTAGCAAAAAGGGTCATCTCACAGCTCAGCACAACTTTTCAGACAAGCTCAAAAGTAGTCAGACTAAAGAATCTTGTATTGAGGCCAATGCAGAGCTTGCTTCTGCAAAAAAATGAAGGTCCAAGTCTGGATTTACAAAACATATCTAGGATGAAAGAATTTGAGATAATCAACTCTATTAAAAAGAAAATTAGGCAATGCACTGACTTAATCAAGAATGTCTATACCATTGAGACCAAAGTTCAACTGCACTACAACAAGCTGCTAGTCTTAATAAAGGCACTATTGAGCACTGCAACCCAAAGCCAATGCTATGATAATAGCTGACCAAGTTGTAGTCTGTAACATCTCAGATGAAAGATGAGTCAAATAAGACTCTTACTTCAGAGGATCCTCGTGATCACTGTCGACACTGTCAGCCTCACTGTCAGGGTCTCCTCTCCATGTCTGGTCCAGCACCAGGGGACCCTGCTCCTCCTCACTCCAACTGTCCTCATCTGCATAGTCACAGGGGATTTAGAAAAACACAAGACTCAGTACTTGCAACCATTTTGTTATTCTTAACTGATACAAAGACAACCACACTGTACATACTGTTCTAAGTAAAACAATATGGAAAGCATGAGAGTGAGGTTATGTATATACTAAATGATTTGGGGTACATTTGGGGATGGGATTTTGTTCCTTCCAAATGAATTGATTAATCCCTTTGTAACTCTGGGGGAAACCAACAGACCATAGGAAGGACTTCATGTCGGCTCTGTTTGAAACCAACAGCTACTGCAAGCTGCTGGTCTTGATCAGGGCCAAGTTGAAATTGATTCAGGAGAAAAAAGATGGATAGTTCAAATGAATAGATAATCTCAGTGTCAAGCACAGCTTGATCTCAAATTGTGAAAATAGGTTAAGACCATAGATACTAGGTGTTAAGCAGCAGTGTTTCAGCAAAGTCAAACATGTTGCATTTGCCTTTCATTACAGCCAAATACACCTTCAACACATGACAGAGGATACGAGAGATGCAATGTCGGCAGTCATAGGCAGGCAGGGATTGGTACAGCGGGTGCTCTTCACAAACAAGATGCATTTCTCATACATGGTTCAACAACTGTAGTCAAATGCAAAGCAAATGCACACAAAGATTATGACAGAATATCCACACTGGTTCCCCATGCAACAGAATGTCCTGGTTGATGGGTCTACTGTGGACAATTTATTTCCCAGGCTGAACAAGACCTTACCTAGAATGCGACTAGCTTCAGTGCGGCCTCCGTCAAGGCTGTGTGTTTCTGCACGGTTGTATCCACTGAGTTGAGACAGTAGTGCCTCTGGGG
This sequence comes from Monocentris japonica, assembly GCA_900323365.1. NCBI lineage: Eukaryota > Metazoa > Chordata > Actinopteri > Trachichthyiformes > Monocentridae > Monocentris > Monocentris japonica. The sequence continues at coordinate 15,568 of OOFE01028996.1, forward strand.
ATGGACCAGAAGATGCCTTTCTCATCTGAGCTCGGAGAGCCATGGTGTTCCTTCGGGCATGCTCTGCACAGAACGTCACTCTGATGAACAGACAAAGTCATTGGGGTGGGGATGGAAGATAGAGACAGGACAGAAAGCTGCACTGCACTAATTTGCTTGGATATCCAGTGTGTGCACCTGCTATCTTCTGTACATTTGTCTATTGTCTGGCACACAGTATTTGGACAAACAAAGGACACAACAATTCTACTAAAATTTTGCATTAAGTGATGGGTTCTCACATCATTTTAAGATGTAAATAATGTGCCCGTTTCTAACAATTATAAAAAAAAAAAAAGCTCATATTCTGACTTTTCACCCACCCATCTTTCTTCTCCACCTTCGGTGCAGCATTGGGGCAACGCTTGCCATTCTTGGTGGAGACATAGCTGCACTGTTTGTATGGGGCATTCTTGTCCTCCAGGATGTGTTTGATGCAGAACTCCAGGCCGTCCAGGCGAGCTTGAGAACACGGTCGCTGGGTGAAGGAGCAGGCCTGAGGCTCCTGGGGACGGGCTGTCTGGGTCACCCGGCCCCGGCTCGACGGCAGAACGTGGATACGTATTCTATTCATGGCAAACCTGGAAAACAAATGGTATAAAATATGTTAAGTTAGACCATTGACTTTAGGCCGCGAATGAGTAAACATTCAGTGGGTGCAACAGACAGTTGTCAAAGACTCTTTCCACCCCTTTTCCCATTTTGGGTAGTAGGGCCACCCAGCCCCTTGTGCTGTTGTGCTGCCATGTGGCAGATAGGCTAAAGCTAAACTAACTGCAGTTTATACATACAATCAGACGCCAAGGCTAAATCTGTGCGGACCTCCAAGGATATCATTCCAGATAGAGCTTTAAGTCAGGGATTTGACAGCAACACCCTCGGGGGGCCACGCCACTTTGCTGGCCCTTTAATCACAACAGCTTGGGTGTGTGATTCCAAAGGTCAGAGAGGACATTACATAGCCCAAATTTAATATAAACAGGATGTAAATGGACCCAAATATGTCCATACTTAACAAAAGGTATGGCGCGAGCTAGTAATCACTATGTGCAAAACTGTCGATGCAATTTAGAAAGGGGGTGATCACATCAACAAAAAGCAGGTGGCAGCAAAGGATAGATAACATAACGTTACAGGTCAGGTAACGGTTAGCTTACATCAACTTCTGTAGTTACTCATCCTCGTCACAGGCTAAAATCGTTATGTGCTTAGATAATGGCAGTTAACTTGAACACAGCTGCTAACACGGATTATACTGGTAAACTTTACCTAAATTCATCTAATGGCGGTATGGGTGCATGCATCTATGTTACCAGGCGCCATACTAGGCTGAAGCCCGCCTCTTTGCACTGCGTCACGGCAGCTTACTCTTTTGGTTTGTATGGTCGCCATCTTTGTTTAGCAATTGCTAATATTAGCTAACGGCTAATTTCCACAATTCATGGCTAAGAAGAGTTTTACTAATTGATGACGACAGGCAGTCGCCTTTCTCGATATTACCGAAATGTGTCAATGTCAGAAGAAGAACATGTCCCATAATTTTCAGTTGATAATAGCTTACCTTCTTCCCTGTTGTGCCCTAAGCCTAGTTCCTGAAGCGCACTTTGTCGTTTTCCCCGCATTCCCCAACCACTACCACTACCACTGCAGGGACAATCTAAGCCCGCCCCGTCCGGTTTTTGAGTGGTGGAAACGCAAAGGTTCACAACATTATATTAGCCAATCTGCTTGTCAATCAGTGTAGTGGCAAGCTGTTGTTGAGCTTTATTTATCTCAACTTACTACTACAGCAAAGGTTCATATAAAGAAACGTATGTGAAACAATGAGCATTTTATTAAAATATTTATTGACATGTGATTAAAGCGACCACATTATATCAAAATGAACAGTGTTCACAAATAACCTTTTAACAGAAACAAGATCCCAAAATGATTCAATTCCAGACCTGAGTGTCACTAAAAACACTTAACATCAAGATGTGACAAAATATGAAACTTGAATGCTGATAAGTAACAGAGCTGTGGCTATGTGATTTTGCATTGTTAGGTTGCATCCATAGGTCTTCCATTTTCCTCACACCTCGACTTATTTTGAAATAATTCTTCACAAAAAAACCTTTCGTATAATTGTGATGGTCTGTCTTGCAGCCTATTTATAAACAATTAATACTTGAGTTGAGAAATTTGTCCAAATCAAATCGATACAACTGTCAAACATGGTAATGATATAGTGTGCATGTACTCTAATAGTCCAACAATTACAAATGTAACATTTCAAGTCCATTGCTTTGTAGGCAATCTTACTGAGATAAATATTCAGTGCACTTAATGTTTCTTACCAGTTTCTCAGTGACAACCAAGAGTTGAAGGATCAACTAATATCACCTAATACTAATATCACATAATATCAACCTCTGTTGCCTGAGCAAAGAAGATCAGTCATCTGAGCAAATATTTTATAGATCAAGGGGATATTAAAAATATATTAGAATTGTTCCACTGACTTGTTGTAATGCATTACTGTGAACATAAGTAATGATTTCTTGATTTCAAAAACTGAAATAAAAAAAAATTCACAATCCACAGCAGCTTAAGAGCAGTAATACCATACAATTAAATCCATATAAAGCTTGACATGAATCAAATCTACAGATACCTGATTCTCCTGCCTATGAACAGCACCTCTTCCACAATTTAGCTCAGAATACTTTTCAAACATTAATTTAAATGAATTAGGCAGTACTATACTTTTCATGCCCATCACCCTGAAGTGGAGGTACGTCGATTTATAGTGTGAAAATTCCACAACTAAAGGGCACCAACTCATTTTTGATTGATTAATTCACTGGACAAAAATCTCTAGCTGGAAATCCATGAACTTCATTTGCAGGTGCAATGAGTATGGTGCAAGACAGGCTTAATGTGATTAAGTCAAACTGGCATGAACTTAAAGGTGTAAATTGGAGTTTATACATCTATTATCATCCCCAAAAAGGAAATGCATAAATTAACAACTATCTTGAGAAAAGACAGCAAAGAAAATAACACAGTATGCCTGGTTCAACAACCAAAGACATGCTGGCCTATTACTATACTTTTTGAAAGTGTATTGTGAATGCTTTTGTAGAATACCATGTGCTGGGTATGGTCAACAAAAAGAAAATGCCAGCATAAAGATTTCTCTCCATGAAGGTAGCTGTGTAATGGTGTGGGCACTTTCTTCTGGCATGGTTTTGGGGTGACTCATCTCATAGTGGGCAATGCCAATGCTAAACAGCATTAAACTTAATCATTTTAGATTTTCATATGGACTGCCTATTTTTATCTCCCATAAGTGTTCCTAGAAGACACCACTCATGAGGAAAGAGCTGAATCCTGGGGTGAAAGTGATCCATCACGGCCATTATGTGAATAGTGATAGTGGGAATTTGCAGGAAAAATTCCATGCCAGGAAATATAAATCCTACTTTCACTGTAGAGCAGATTTTATGTTGGCAAATCCGTCATTGTAGCCATACCCTGTAGATATGTTTTATGAACCACAGACATACATCCTTGGTATAAACTTTGTCCATTAGTGTAATTATTTGAGTACTGACAACATTTTACAACCATTTAAAACAATGACTGCAACACTCAAAATTTAAAAACAAAAAGTACAACCTTCCTTAATTTACATGATTTTTCTAATTTTTATAACAAAATGTAAAAATATTTTGTTTGTTTTAAACATCTTACAGTCTTTTTACAACATACCAAATAATGCAGATAATAAAAAAAAAAAAACAAGACAAAACTGGGTGGTGGGTCATCACCTATGCTTCTGAGGTTATGGTAGTTAAAAAAAAAAAAAAATTTCAAACATGGCTTTGGAGACATGCATTCTCAAAATAGCCTATACAGTTTTAAGGAAAAAATATCCCTCTGGCCAAAAAAGGACACAGCAGAGAGGGGAGGCCTTTTTTTGTTTTTTTAAGAAAAGGGGACAGTGCTCTTCAAAAAGCATTCAATTAATAAATAATATACTTTAAAAACCTTATAAAAAGACAATCGCTAGCAAGACTTAACAAGTAATACGATGCAAATAAGTTTCAGTTCCCTAATGATTTCAAGACATGTCTGACTTCCTCCAAAACAGTGATCGCAAAAATGCCAGGTCCCATCATCACATTTCATTTGAGTTGACGAGATACAAAACTGATAACATCAAAAATATTATTTACACTTTTTCCCATAAATATTTTTTTCTCAGATTTTGCTCAAGCTTTTCAAGCCTCTCATTATTGCCCCACAAACATATCTGTAAAAAGTAAAGGTTAAAAAAGAAAACTCAATTTTTTCTGAAGTACATTTCTCTGCTGTCATTTCTCTGCTGAAACCTACAACATATGATCACAACATTTAAAACAGAGTCCAAAAATCACTGTGTAATGCTTTATGTAACAAGTTTGATGTTTGTGATGGTAAGTACAATGTACTTAATGTACGTAATGCATCCCCTGATAAGGAACTCATTTGGGTAATGGTGGCAACGGTGGAGGCGGTTCTGAAGGCAGGGGTGGGGGCCTGGGGTTGCTCCCCCTGGAGCCACCACCGTACCGGTAGTCCCCATATTGGGATCTGTAGTCAAACATGGGCGGCTGGGACGGCTGGACCCCCTGGGCACTCAGCAGAGAGTTTAGCATTTCAAAAGTGTCCTGGTACTCATTTGACTGGCCTCCACCTGTTGCATTGTGTCCGTTAGTGTCTGCCTTGTCCCCTTTAGAGTGCGAGTAGTTCCCTTGGTGGTGGGGAAGGCCCAGGGCAGGGAGGATGTCAGGACCATGGCCCAGAGTGTGCCCAGAGGAGGAAGACAAGGATGGTAGCTGGTAGGTGCTCCTAGAAGACTTGCTGACTTTGGAGGGAGGGTGAGAGCCTGCTGTGGGATCTTGGGAGTGTGTCCTCTTTCGAGAGGCAGATGAGGAGGAAGAGCTCATTCTGGACGAGTCGCTGGGGACTTTTTTGCTGCTTCCTAACACTCCACTGGAACCTGACGAGTGTTTATGTGAAGAGGAAAGTGAGGCACCACTAGAGGAAGAATGATGGTGGTGGTGGTGATGATGGTGGTGGTGGTTAGACCGTTCTCTGTGCTTGTCCCTACTCTTGCTCTCCTCCCCTGAACTCCCCCTTTGCTTCTCAGGCACCCGTATTCTAACTTTAATATCCTGATCCTGGCTTCTGCTGCTGCTGCTGCTTCCACTGCCTCCTCCCCCAGGCAGAGGGAACCGCATCTTCAGGGAGCTGCGGTCGTGCCTCTCCTTCTCCAGGGGGATTTTGAGAATGATGGCTGAGGGGTTGGTTATGTCAGAAGAGGAGGAGGAGCCAGAGTGGGAGTGGGAGCTGGACTGCTGGTGATGATGCTGCTGCTGCTTCTCCTTTCTCTGCTGCTGACCAATGAGAGCCTGGGCAGCATTGGCATAGTCTCTCTTTACACTGGCCTCCATGTTCTCCAGCTTCCTCTTCTGGGCAGCCAGGACATCAGCATTCTTGGCACGGTACTCGCTCAGCGACACCTTAGCTGGAGCATGTACCTCGTGGTTGGGCTGCTGCTGCTCAGAGCCACCATGACTTTTCCCAGCTGGATTCCAGTGCTGGGCGCTGCCAGATGCACCCCTGTCCTTGTCACCCATAGATGAGGAAGATGAGGAGGAGGGAGGGGCTGAGAGGCTCATGAGGCCTGCAAGAGTAGTCTCCGATGAGGCCATGGAGATCATGCTCATCATGGTGTCTGTCTGGTCACCCTCCTCCTGGACTTTGGATTTGCCTTTTGCGGTCTGACCTGCAGCCTGGGAGGCAGGAGACAGATAATCAGTAATCCCAGTGAAGCAACAACAAATTTCCATTATATAGTGTACCAACGGATGTCTTAGCTGCGCTTTAAAGGGGCACAATGGAGAAATGGAAAAATGGTTTTACCTTCCAGTTGCGAATCCGCTTTAACCGGCTAGGTGTTTTCTCTAGGATCTGCAGGAACTCGTGCGTCAGCTCTGTACAAAGTTTTGAGTAGTGAAAGCAAGATTACCTGGCAATCTTTCCACCATTTGTGCACACTGAATACAATACTTATCAACTTAATTTACAAATAAAATATAACTTGCAGGTAGGGCTGCGCAATTAATTGTTGATAATTTTATATTGCAATTTTAAGTTTCCACAATTAATAATCGTGTAATAGGAGCGAAAGAAAGAGGAGCCTTACACAAACCATCTTTGGAAAAAGCAAAGTGGGAAAGAATGGATCAGCACAACATTTGAGAGGAAGTACGAATGTGAAAATGTTTTAGTTCCTAAAAGTGGATCATAATCATGTCATTTGGAGATACTTTGATTTTAAACCAAGTGTAGATTCCATGCAAATAAAAGTAATGAAGTGGTAATTATTTGAATTTTGTTAACAACCAAAATTAGAGCAAGTCAGTAAGAGTGAAACCAAGACTTTCTAACTGCTGCTACTTTGAGAAATACTGAGTGAGGCACAAAGGAGCAATATAATAATTTTTAAGCAGAATAATCAGGATTATCATTTTTCCCATGATCGTGCAGCCCTACTTGCAGGTCTTCGTGAAACGTTGTTTTCCTGCTTCTAGTTGGCATGGATTGAAATATAAGGTATTTAAAGCACATACCATCCAGCAGCTCAAGAGTGACTGTGGGGTCCACATACTCCCACCAGTGCTTGCTGTCTGTGGATACAGGGATCTCCCAGTTGGACCATTTGCAGGCCAGATGGATGCACACGCAGGCCACAATGGGAGGGCTATACTGCAAGCAGAATGTGGTCAAGTGCAGACTACACAGCAGGTTAGGTCCAGGAAGCCACAAAAACACAAAACAGGAGGAGAGAAGAAAGGCGTGTATTCAGTTTCAGAGGATTATACACATGAGTAACATGAGATGTGAAAATATGCTATGAATTAAGAACTAATTTTTCAGATCAAACAAGTAAATCTGATTATCTGATTATCACATGCAACTGTGAATATACCTGTTGGTGGCCATAAAGTATGATGTTTGGGCAAGATCCTTACTAGCTGGAACAACAAAAATTGAACAGAGAAATATGCTCAAAACCTCCAAAACTCAAACCATATTACGCAAACCGATGACGCTGAAATATTCAAATAGATAGGTTTTTGCCTGAGTTGCACCACAAATAAGAGACCCTCTTGATGCTTACCTCTAACGAGCTGAGTGCACTTGACAACATGAGTATGCGGGTGGTCAATGGTGATTTCAAAAGCTGCAATAAAGAGGACAAGGAAGACAGAGAGAGAAGGTTCAATGCACAAAGGACGTTCATGCAGCGAGCTAAGACACACTAGACTGATTTCATGGAATATGATTTCCATGGCAAGGATCTTTACCATTTCAGCAGTAAACATCAACAAATGTGCCTGAAAACCAGAAAATAAATCTTGTGTGTCGCAGAGAAAAAATTATATGGAATATCACTTTGCATGAGGTCGTCAGATAACATCCTGGACAAAAATGTGAAAAGTGAATAGTATAATGCAAAAAGTGTCAATGGCTTGCCATTACAATTTTTAAGCCATTTGTTGTTGCCAGACGGTGAAAAAGCACTTTTTTTTCTCTCTCTGATTTCTTAATTAAGCACAATATTAATTGTTTAACCCGCAGATTCTAAGCATGGGGAAGACTTAAAAAAAAGGTTGTACTAGATATAGTAATACATATAATATAATACAACAAATTAGCACATGCTGCACTGAAAATCATTTCCTCAAACAAATGGCTTAAAAATCTGGAAAAAAAGAGAGGGAAATGTGAAAAGAAATGACGGCACTGTAAATTTAATAACACGACAGAGACAAAAGTCGGAAACAAAAGGTAATATATTTGAGTGGACAAGTACTGCTCATATGAAAGCATGAATGTGACTTTCCGATGCTGCTGACCGCATATGGGTTTTCTGTGGACAAGAGTAAAGTGGGTTAATAATGTCTTTGTAATCACATCTCTAGTTTGGGGGGGGAAATCAAGGGACCCAGTCCTTCCATCCCAACTTACCCAGGGTCTGGAGTATTATGCTCTCAAGAATGACCAGGTCTTGGGCTTGTTGCAGGTAAGCCTGAGGTTGAGAGGACAGGCAGGTTACTCACTGGGAGGCATTTTCTCTCTTGTTCGCTCTTTTGATCTCTCACCCCATGTCTCACCCTGCCTCTTGCTTTGCTTTCAAGCAGCCTTACCTTCTGAGGTAGCAATGGCCTCCGCTCAAATCATTCAATATTCCCCCTAGCTCAAAATAATACACCCACGTCAAGCAAACACTCCATCAAGAACACATGTCCGGAATAAACCCAATATTAAAGGCAAGAATGAGGAACAGGAAAATAGCGGTAAGCTATTTTGTAAGATAAAAAGCTGCCAATGTTGATAGTGCTGTTACAATCATCCATTCTAAGAGAAGAAAAAGGTGATGGTGAGTGTCACAAATCTGAGCTACAAAAAAAGTCAGCAGCTTAAAATGTGGCCAATCTGAAAGTGCTGCTACAAAGGAAGATTTATTGCCAGATTGTTACTTCTGAATAAACACATAAAAGTCAATGATGAACAACCTAAAACAAATAGACCCGTTACAGCCTTGAAAAATTCTACATAGACCAAATAATATTTTCTTGCGACACCATATTATTCCAAGAATGAAAACCCTACGCTACCAGTTAAACACAGACTGACTACCAACACAGGTGATGTTCCCTACAGCCCAGTACTTACATCACTGCGTACGTCTGGTGATGGGTCCTGAGGATTGAGGCATGCATGGGTCACCTTGATAACATGTTCCAGCTTTCGGGGCTGCTCCTCAACCTTTGCTGCAAGGAAGAGTGTGGCAGGAGCAATAACCTAGTATGGGTGAAAGAAATAAACAAGGAGACAGATAGACATTATCAATATTTAAATGTATATCCTGTGGCTTATCTGAAAACTTTCAATCCCAAACGAATTAAGTTATTTTGATGCATTAAATCAAACACCTAACCAAGGGTATGCTTAACAAACAATACTTACATTTCTGTGAAATCGTGTGAATGACTGGACCATGTAGAATCGGTGCATGTATACAATGGCAGTATTTATTGTAAGCTGTGACCTGATACAGAGCGGTTAAGGACGAATAGATACCAAACAGAGTGATGACAGAACTCATCCGCACTGATTGTGGGAAAAGCATGCAACACGGGTGAGATTGTTTCTATGTGAAATAACTAAAAAAAACTAAACTTGGAAAAGTTTTAGCTTGGGGAAATGAATCATACCTCCAAAAAACATATCGCACGCTGCAGTCCAGCATATACATTAGCTAATACATTAGCCCATCAGTGGCAGTGCAACAAAGTTGAAGTTAGAGCTAGCATGTTAGCTAACTACCCAGTTATGCAGGGTCATGATTTGAAACACAAATCATATGGAACATACACACCAAAATTGAAAGCATATCGAGTATATAATAATAAACGTTCCTCTGTTCAGCTTTTGTTCTACGGTGAAAACGAAAGTTAATGCTAAGGTCCTGAAGGCCCACCTAGAAGGCCTTCGTGTCCCCTGTCTAGCGTAAATGGGCCGCTCGTAGCTACTGTAAATTATAACAGAAGCGAGATATCATTCATACAGTCAAACCGTCAAACCACTGATTCAATTTGATAGGGAATGTCATCATTATCGAACAACATGCAAACAAAACACCAACAACATCCGTTAGCTATGCATTCAGTCGAACCGGCTTCGTGGGAAGCTTAACTTAGCTAGCTAGCAAGCTAATGTTGGCTAACGTTAGGTGAGACGCAAGTCGTCTCTCGACAAAAGATACACATTGAGCCGCTGTCCCATGTCCTGGAGCAGGTTCGCTGCCTGTTGTCTATAAGACAATTCCTTGTCAGGATCAAGTCCAGCACGCCGAGATGGGCTGTTCTCGATCTGTTGACGGGTGAAGTACCATTTGTTATTGTTGCTTGCAGGGAGAGAAGGAAACGAAGCCGCCATTACTGAGAAGGACGATAGTTTAAAATTTCTGTGCGTCACAGGAACTTACGTCACAAGCGAGAAAAATATTAGTGTTCCCCCAGTGACCAGCAGATGTCACACTACCACCAGGAATTTACACTAGACACACGTCCTCATGGTGGATGAGGGCTATCTAGTGTGTGAAGCTAACTCATTATGCACCGATTCAATCAGCCATTTTAATCTAGAGTGTGGTGTGATCTGCTTTCATGTGTTTTGTCAAGTCTTCCATGTAACCTTTAGTAAGCTAACCACAACTTTTTGGGCCTGCTAAAGGAAGATTTTGCCACTTGCAAATTGCAGCACAAGAGAATAATGTTACTAATACATTACTGTGGAGAAGTCCTCTCACTGGAAAACTGATGCTATTTTGCATTCACACAGCCAAAAAACAACCCACCACAACCAAAAAAAGATCAATAATCAGGATGTGCTGATAAAATTTAGGAGTTCAAAGAGTTCAGGTTTCCCATCAGTTTCAGATTCCTTCCTCCTGACTTCTGTGATATTTTGGGGTCCTAAACAATGAAATAGGTCATTTGAGCCTTTTCTGTTTTACAGATTTGATTGGTTAACACCTAAACAAGGCAGTCATTCTTGAATGTATGATGATGGGTTAGGTAGCTTTAGGTATCAATATGCATGCTGCAAAATGAAAACAATTGAGGAATACATTTGAGACAAGGGGTGCTGAGAAAGATAACAGACTAATTCTAAAAACATTTTACCCTCTTCGGTTACAAGTTTATGAAAATGACTCACTCTCCTCATCTTTGAAAATGTCCACACAAATAATCATGTTAAGCCAGTGATCCACTCCCAGTGGGTACAATAGAGTGGCATGCAGAGTTATTAAAGTAGGAAGAAGAAGCAGATATCAAAAAATTGAAAACGATTTATTTGAAATCACAAAATGTTACAAAAATGGACAGAGAAATGATTGCGTGTACAGTAATGAAAATGCTTTAGAAATAAAAAAAAAAAATCAGCACTAAAACCCAACATTAATTATTTACACTTTTCCAAATCTTTCAGCACGTTTCAGTTTCTTTGCCTGTGGAGAAAAAAAAATACACCATCAATACGTTGTCTCTCCCACTTGTGAGATATAGTCTCTCTGGTCACTTTATTAATTACATTGTCTTGTTGATATAATATCTAACCATTATTCTTGACTGCTGAAAAAATAATGAAAAATATGAAAGGGCAGAAAGAGCTACCTCCACATCATCAGCACCAACTGTGGCCGCACTTGTTAGGATCCCAAACCTCTCCTTCCTTTTCTTCAGCTTCTCATCCTCTTCAACCTGGAAAACAAGGTGGTAGAAAGGAAGTGAATCAAAAGCACTTTAATCCCAAGATTAAAAAAAAAAAAATAAATACAGAAATGAAATGATCTTTAAAAAAAACAAAAAAGAAAGTCAACTCATGAATGGATTTACACCATGGATGCATGTCCTGTAGAATTTCACCCCCTTTCATTTTTCTGTTGACAAATAGCAGATCACCCTGTGGTTACCCATTTTTGCCACATAGTCACCTTTTGTGAGATCGAAGAAACGTTCATGCCAAATCTTTCTGCTCTCTTCTTCAGCTGGTCCATATTGACCTTTGTGGAATACAAGGGGATTATTTCAATAAATGCTGACTATTTAGTAGCAGATTTAGTAGCAGCTAAATGACAAAAATATTTAGAAGACTTACCGTAGCTTTACTATTTGCAACAAGACCTGTGTAGGAAACAAAGATGAATAAAGCTGATTAGGTAAAAGAGTAGGTAGGAAGTGTCCCTTTAAAGGGAAAACTCCACCCTAAAACACAAGACCTCTGTTAACAACAGCTATTGGCGATGTAACTTCAATTTCTGGGCTCATTTTGTTGTTTGGTAGTGTATTTTTCTTATTCCCATGGATAAGTGGCCAAACAAAGATGACATCATGTCGAGATATTTCCAGTGCAGCTACAATGGAGTTTAATAGCAGAAATAAATTCAGTGATCTAAAACATCAACGGTAAACATCAGGTTTTGGTGTCAGTTCCTCAGAATCAAAAAGCAAGGGCTTCTTTCTAGACTCACAATTTTGCACTGATGTTCAACAATCATACAAGGAGAAATCCTTCATAGAAGAGGAAGAGATACTCCACTGACAGTAGCCTCAATAGACCAGAATGCAATGCAGCACAAGACATATCGGGTTTTGAGCAAGGGGAATGACATAACTGTAAAAAATTTGCTTACTATGCTATGCATCTCTATTACTATTGCTTTCTCCACCTACATGTACTGAATGCAACAGATTCACACCTGTTCTTGAAAGGCATTCTGGGAAATGTTGGAAATCACTAACTCAAGTAGAAGTAGACAAAGCAGGTTCAGGGAAAGTAAACAAACACAAAAGTAATTTGTTTGGTTACTTACAGTGTAAGAGTGTGAGCATGAATTTCATGGATTATGCAACATTTTAATATTATTATAACATCCAAAATTTGCTATTTATTCATTGCGACCCCAGCCAGTCTACTTCTTAGTCAACAGCAAATGGCGACTAGCATTGGCACACCGATTCCAAATTAGCTCAGAACACAAGGACAGAAAGTTTAATGAAGAGAGGATTGATTTACAGACCTGGAGAGGGACTTGAATCTTCAGTGCCAAACCTGCAGAGTAGGAGCATATTCATTTCAACATGGATATATACATTTAGATTTGCTTAATCAACACTCAGGAAGGGATTGTGCATCAACATAATGGTAAGAGTCTGACCTTGCAGCCCGTATGGCCTTTTTGCTTTCAGCTGATGCAGGCATGTTGAAACGCTCAGCTCTTTTCTGTAGTCTCTGATGACAGGAGGTAAAGTTTAACCTCAGTAGGTTCACAGACATTTGCTGGCATATTAGACTTGGCATATTCTATTCTATTATAAAACAAACTAATTCAAGTAAAAATATATGTGTTGTTTGTAAGAATAAAACATAAGGTTAATTTCTGTATGTTATGATGTACTAACTGGACAATGGACTGGATAATGCTCTGAAAAGTAAACAGGAATATCTATTGGATATGAAGAAACCTGAAACAAAAAAGAAATCAATCACATCTGTGCAAACCTTTGCAGTACACATGAGGTTGATCTTACCAGTGTAACTAAGTTCCAATCAATAGTTATAAATGTCTTTGTGGGAAAATGAGTGCACATGTATTCAAAGATTGGACTGGTCATTATGCCTGCTTTTTCATTGAGAGCTATTATTTGTGCACACAAATATTTCATACGTACTTCACTGGAAGATGCTGGAGGACTTATTTTCACCAATTTCTTTTCATCAGGTCTGAAAAAAAAAAACACCATAGAAGGAAATTACATAACCAAAAATAGGATGTACTTTTTAGTGATGTAACTAATTAACAGAAGATTAATTATCTATGAATATGTAAAAGGACTTCAGCACCAAAGAAAAAGATGTATTTCAGTATTTTTAAAATGAAGTTTAAAAAGTGAGAGGTTTGGGTAGAACTCACAGCTCACAAACAGCAGATTCAGGATCCTTGTCGATTTTCACCTTGGTGGCACTCTCAACTTTAGTGAAGTCCTGTAGTCACAAGCAGAAATATTAACTACTATTCCACAAAATGGTCAAATTCAAGAGCCATGGGGCACACATAGTGAAACTCTTCATATCATTAATTTCAGGGCTTTACCTCTGCATCTTCTGCCAAAACGTCATCTACGTTCACATCCAAGTCTTCCTCTGTTATTTGGGTGATGGAATTAACAAGTTCCCACATGTGCACAGTGCATAGAGAGAAGGAGAGATAGATACAGACATCAGTGGTTTCATCAAAATAAGGAATGCAAAAAAAGACTAAGGCTAAAGAACACGACAGACTGGCCCCTTTTACACCTGTAGTTACCATGCATCTCATATTCGGATTGTGTCTACATGGGAATTAACTATTACATTCACAGACGATTTTTAAATGCATCTCCAGTAAACACATTAAAATCAGATTTTGCTTTAATTCAGTAAAACGCAGATTGCCATGCATGCCACCCTCTGTTGCAATATTTACATCCTTTTAAAACACCTTGTTTTGCTTTGCTCCATTTTTGACAAGCATGCTGCTATCCAGCCTGCCTGCCACCTGTTTGATTTGTTTAATTTCTGTTTCTGCAGTTGCTATAAGTGGACTGGAGACAATTACATTATGTTGATAATGTGGCCAAAGGCCTCCTGGGTGCATCAGTTTCTGTAGTTGCTATACATGAACTGAGACACATTGCACTTAAACATTGTTTTTAACATGGTCAAATGTGTCTCTGATCACCTTCGGCAATAGTTTGGGTGACTGGATCTCCAGTGCACCTTGGGTGCATTTACAACTGGATTTTTTTTTTTGTGCTATCAGATTACAACCGGCTCACACAGGTTGCATGTTAATGCCAGGTGTAATGGGGTCCCAGTCATTTCTTCTAATTTGTAGGGTATTTAGACTCACCATGCTCCTCCAGATAAGCTTGCAGCCGGGCAATGAGCTCCCCTTTGTTCCCCTTGGTGTCCAGACCCCTTGCCTCGCATTCCTGCCTCAGCTCAGCAAGCTAAAAACAGGAAGAGAGATGGTTAAACTCCTGACAAAGACGTGGTAACGGTAAATTTTAACCAACATTCACTCGTGTTCAACTGAATATCAATGATAATATGTGTCAGGCTAGGTTTTATTAACGCCACTAGCATTCTGAAGTCACACAAACCTGTCTAACGACGTGATTAGACCAAGTAACCCAAGTAATGACCAATGAATAGCCTGCAGCTTGTTTGGGTAGTGGAGTTGGGGACGCCGCGGAGCCCGCAAACAGGATGATACTCAGGCTAACTAATGAAAGGAATAGCGGGAAGCGTCATCTGCGTCTACTCAAAGAAGCTCAGTTCACAGGTTTTATAAAACCTTGACTATAAACGTAATGAAGCCATAGCTATCCATTAACGTAACTATTTCAGTTAACTAGCTATATCGTTAGCCACGTTAAATAACGTTAGCTCACCCTAACCCAACGTGAACACACGCCGGCCTGACAAGTTAACGTTACCCTTCCCACCCGGCAAATACAATTTGTTCGCTTCACTATTCAGTTCCACCGTAACCCCGGTATCTAATAGCGCAACTAACAATGACTTCAACCATCTCTCCACTCGTAACCCACGCTAATTCTGGTAATAAAATAGATATTTATAACATTACCAACCTTCAGCTTTTGGAACTCTATTACTTCCGCCATCTTTCTTTGCTGTTGGAACAACTTCCGCTTCCTCTTCTTCAGTTTTGCTTTACTGCGGTTGGCAAACAATTTAAGGGTGCATTACCGCCACCCACTGATCTGGAGTGGGAACTAGGGATTTACAATGTCTCAAAAAACAAAATAAAACACCCCTCAAATCTGAGGGGTGATCTTATATACTCTATCTAGTGCTTTTCTGTCCTGATTATAGTTTCAAAATGTTGTTAGCATTCTGCTCTTCACCCACCTCTGACAGACTACATCTTAATATTATGAATGACATGATTTACCTGGTCTTCTTCACCACATTCAGCACATCTTCCATTATCATGTTTATTAATCAGGAGAAGAGTATTATTTAAGCCTGTGACTGATCCTTGGTCTAATAATAACATTTTCTTCTTTCTTCTTATCACCTCAACCAAAGGATTAATTCTTAATAAATGTCGACCTTTGCTTTCTCTACTCCACTCCTCTTACTAATCTTTTTTAAATATAGCTTTTAATTAATCCCTTGGTCTCTACTTTACTTATATTTACATCAAGATGGATATGATCTGTATTTAGAGCTTGCTTCGCACATTTGTCTGCCTTTTCATTTTGGGTAATGGAATCCATATGAACACAACATCCAGACCCATTCTTTGGATTCTAAGCAGTGACAATATTTCAGATGATGTCTTGATGAGTTTCATTATTCCATACTTAAAAATGCATACAAATCAGAGCAGATGACCACCCGCTCAGGTCTAACTTCCTCCACCCATTGCAAGGTGTGTCACATCTTCTTGAATCCTTTATTTCAAATTCAAATAACAAAACCAGCTGACACTCTTCCCATCTTATATCTTTGGATCCATCAGTATATATTTGCAAATACCCATAAAAATGATTTCTAATATAAGTGCTATATATAGCATATATAATGTATAATGTTCCTTATCATCACCCCTTGTTATCTTCAGAAGTTGCATATTTACCACTGGTTGTGGTATAGCTGGAAGAGCAGGTGCTCCCAACATGGCTCAGTGACAGATATTGTAGGATGGTTTATTTTGTGTCCTAGCCCAATACACCATAATCAACTGTTGTCTTCAACTGAGTTCTGGGACCTCTTATGATCTCCACTTGCAATGCTGGCACTGATGACTTCCGCTTCTTTCCTGTTTAATTGCGAATCCCAAACCAACGTAAAATGTGCATACCACCACCTACTGTACCAGAGTGTGCAGAGCAAGCAGGCATTACTTTATTTAAAATAACTTCCTCCAATCAAAATGGAGCACTTCTAGTTCTGAAACCTTTCATTGTATTTAACGTTTCCACAACGCTGCCTACTGGGTTGATGGGCAAACTAACGATGTCTGTTCGGTCTACTGCAAAAAGTGGAATAATATTCATCATCATACAGTTTCATTAGTAATACTTGTACTAATACAACTATTACTAATAATATAAAAACAGCCAACTGCAACATCGGTTCCAATGAATTCTACAAAATTCATAAACGCATATAAGTAATGATAATTTCAGTTAAACAAATTGAGTAAATGAATAACGCTTACTTTCTTATTTCTAATAGTACAAGGAACACAACATAGTTCTCAAACCCAAATAAAAACGACGATGTTATGTTAATAACAGCACGGATATCTATTATTCTTTTACCAGCCATTTTATATCAATTAAAATCAATTATCAATTATTATCATTGTTATTACTATTATCAGAGATTATCAGCGTCTCGTCGGTAGAATGGAAGGCGACCAGCTGCTCCTCATCCTTGTTGCCTAGAAACGAGAAACTAAACAACATTCAATGCGTATAATTTTGCAATAGTGCGATGGAGGGTGTGTCCACACGTAAAAAGGTGCTGCTTTTCCTCATATCCTCTTCCTCTCACTTTTGCTTGTGCTCTTGTTTAATTCACTTTTGTTTGGGTTGTTTTCAGAGAACCGAAAGGGCAAGTTGAAAGAAAACACGGCCGCCCCAATAACTAAACACGCTTCTGCTGCTCTGTTGTTTCAGAAGACGAAGGAGAAGGAGAGGGGGGTCTCTGAGGCTGCAGAGCCCAAACGACTGAGTCATCTTCCACCCTTGCGTCTTGGACAGACGTTGCAGTCTCAAGTAAAACTGCCACCAGACGCATCATCACTGACCAGATTCTCTAACATGACGAAAATTCCCATCAAGCCTGGGTGCCCAAACATCCTGACCAGGTCAAGTCTGGGTCAAAAGGTAATGGATGGACATGGGTGCACAAGTGCGTCCTCTATAGGCCTCTTCACTTCAGAAGCAGTTGTTAAAAAAGTAGAAAACTGAATTGAATGCAGAAAAATGTGAAACAAAAATTATAGGTGGATTCAGGTATGTGGGACATCAGGTAAAGTGGGACAACTAAGATTTGGAATTATGTGCTATGTGAAAATCGACAGCCAATCACCAAAACTGTTCTTGAATTGTTGCTACAACACTTCTTGTCATTAAACAATGTTTTTGATTGGTCTGACAACATCAAAAGGGGTCTATCTTCACAGGAAGTCTGTTCAGTGCAACCACATGGTAAATCAAATGACAAATGACATTTTACTTTTAAACCATAAGGCTATAAATGGAATTGAAATTATCTGACAACCTGTACTATATGATCATAATGAAACATACAAAAAATATTTGTTAGATAATGAAAAAAATGAAAAAAACATTTTATGGCACCGCCCCACATTACCTGAACATGTTAGACCTGAACATGTTAGGTAAAGTGGGACAGCGTGTTTGCTTTATTTATAAAACTATAATATCACCAACATTTGTGCATTAATATGTTATTACAATGCTAAAACAATGTTATTACAAGGAAATATTTTTTAATATCCTACATTAAGCATCAGCATACATCCCATAGTATGTCACACCCCACAAATCACTTTCTTGCTACAACCCCGCGTGCCCTGCAGCCAGCATTACAGGCTATAGACCTACATATAGATAAGATTGGTAGATATCAGCAGGTTAACCTGATACCTATATAGGCTATATGACGGGTAGGTCAGTCAATGAATTAATAAATAAATAAATGCCCATTGTTTAGGTTAGGTTGACAAAAAACTTCATAAATGCATTAAAATCTGTGTTACAAGCTAAGTTGTTAAAGGCTATGTTACACATACTGTAGATTTACATAATGTGTTAAAATTTGTGAAACTACTTATTATAGATAATGGCACCAAAGGAGAAAAGACAGAGCAAGGCAGAGAAAGGGAAGAAAAAAGAAAGGAAGGAAGATCAACATGGTCAGGGACAAAGAAAGGGAAAGAAACATGATTTGTGGAGTGAAAAGAGAATGAAAGGGGCAATCGAAGAGTACAGGGAGCTAGTGGAGTCAGGACAGGAAGCTAAACTCCGTTTTTTGGCCAGGGCTTGGAATGTCCCTAAATCCACTTTGCAGAGACGGGTCAAGGGCATTGTAAAAGGGTTCTGCCATGCCTCCGGCAGAAAATCATAACTCAGAAAAATAACTCGCCAATATTCTGACCATGTTGTCACAAAGAGGGTTCCCCCTGCGAACCCCAGACATAAAAAAAACTTGCCTTTGAGTATGCCAAGGCAAATAACATAAAAGGCTTCTCTGAAGCTTAAAAAAAAGCCGGCTACTACTGGTTTCAAGGGTTCATGAGGCGAAACCCAAATCTGGCAATAAAGAAGCCTGAGCCTCTGTCAGCTGCAAGGGCAGCTGGGATGAACCCAGTAGTCATTTGGAAATGGTTTGAAGACTACGAGGCAGTGCTTCAGGAACTGGGCTTAAACAAATCTGCCTTCTCACCTGTGGAACTGCGATGAATCTGGCTCGCAGGACAATTTTTCATCCACGCGTGTTGTTGGGGTAGTGTTATGAAATCTGTTCAGGTAAAGGGGAGAAGGGGGAGACAACAACCGTCCTGGCAGCAGTTGGCACATATGCACCATTGATGGTCATTTTTAAGGGGAAAAGGCTTCGTAATGAGTGGCTATATGGGTCCCCAGATAATGTGGCTGTGAAAGTATCCGAAAATGGATGGATAAATAAAGAGCTCTTTCTTGAGTGGGGGAAAGCCTTTCTGTTACAGCTACCAAAGGATGACATCAGGCCCCACCTCCTCCTCCTTGATGGCCACATGTCCATAATGTCCATGCTATGAGCTACCCACCACACACAACGCACACGCTTCAGCCAGCTGACAGGGCATTTTTTAAAAGCCTGAAGCACAACTGGGTTGAGGTGGGCCGAAAGTGGAATTGGCAGTCCTGTGGGATGAAGCTGCCCAAGATTCAGTTTTTTTCTGTGTTCACAGAAGCATGGAAGAAAATGGCCACAGTTGAAAATGCCCATGCTGGGTTCAGGGCAACAGGGATGTTCCCTGTTAACATCAATGCCATCTCTGCTGATGTTTTTATAGCGCAGCAACAGAGAGAGCACTGCAGCCAACTCCATCAACTCCACCAACTCCATCATGCACAAACCAGGGTGAGAGGTCATCTGCATGCAGGGTGTGGATACAGTAGAAGTTGAGATAAATACTGAACCACAGCAGGCTGAAGAGGAGGATGAAGAGATTCAATGCAACACATTCAACCCAAATCCACTGCCATTCACTTGCACTGTTGTGACTGATGAAGAGAAGCCCTCAGTGAGCTTCCATCATCTTATTGTAATACCAACAAGAGAGAGTGTGGCAAAGAAGCCGCATGCCAAACCACCATCGTACTATCTGACCAGCCAGGAGCATTTTAACTACATAGAGAAAAAGGGAAAAGGAAAAACAAAAGAAAAGGTGGCTCGAAAAAGCAAAAAAATAAAAAAGACAACACAAAATGAAGACAACACAAAATGCACTGGCTGCCAGATGACCTATGGCAATAGTGAGGACTCCAAAGCCGATCAGGAGTGTATCAAATGTGACATGTGTGAGGCATGGTACCATGAGTCATGAGGTGAAGAGAATGGACTTCTCAATTTGGACTTCTCCTTTTCATGCAAGGATTGCTACACAAAAAATGTGGCCTAAACAAAAACTACAAACAAAAAATGATCCATTTCATTATTGTTACAGTTATTGTTGTGTAGAACTTTTATTAATTGTTCAATTTGAAATAATAGCCTACCTATGATTAAAAAAATTGCATGAGGCTACATTTGTTATTTTTATTGTGTAATTACATTAGGCATATTTATAATTGTTATAATAATTATTGTGGTTATAATTTAAATATGAGTTAAGAACAAAATGTAACTTGAGTATATTGCTGTTAAAATTCTTTAATAAAAGCTTTGAATTCACTACAAATTAAAGAAGCTTGTGTTTAGTTCAGAATGACTGTCCCACTTTACCAAACAAGCTGTCCCACATTACCTGAACAAACCGCCTGAGTGAGAGAAGTGGTCATGTTATGTTTGAAGGTCTGTAGCTTGTAAACAATTAAATATTTCTATTCAATTTCAACTTAAAAATGTTAACAAGGCCTACAAGTATTAATGAGAACATCACTGGATTAAGTAAAAGGGCTTTTTGTAAGTCTCCTGGAGCATCTATCAAAAAGTGTCCCACATTACGTGAATTCACCTTAAATAGATAACTGAGCTACACAGGGATTTGAAAACCCCACCCCTGGCAGTGTTAGTGCCTTCTGCTCACAGAACCACACTACAAGAACACTTTCTAACTGTTGCTCTCAAACTTGATGCTGGCTTCTACAAAAATAGAGCATACAATATATTGTACTGGATCAATGAGACTGTGACTGGATCAATGAGAATGATCACTGTGCCTCAGTGATGGGCATGATAAGGGCATGATTAGCCTATTTACTAGCTGCGATCTTTCCTCCAGCAATCCTCTCTAGCAACAGCAACTGTGTTACTTTTTGCTGTTTTTTGTATTGCTATTATGCTATTATGTACGATGGCGTTTTTACGACGGCGTTTTAGGGCCACTGTTAAAAAAATAAAATATATCTGCAAGCGGCTATTTGCGGGTTCAAACCCTTTTGTGATTTAACAAATCTGAAATTGTAATTTAAAAAATCTTTAGTCTCTCTGGGATAATCTAGTCCAGATTTGACCAGTGTAAGTATAGTGGTTTTTGATCTGGACCTGATCAAACTGTCATTGATTTATGGCCAAATTTGCGCCAGGCCCATGCACATTTGGAACTGGTGGTGCCCCCTATTGAGCGATTTCAAAATAGTTTTACACACGTGGTTCAACATTTTGCGTTTTGTAATGATTGGACAAACAATTTCTGATTTATAGTCTGATTTGTGTTATGCCACGCCAATTTTTTTGCATTTAGCGCCCCCTTGTGGTCAATTTGAAGGAAACTCAGGGTATGTTTCAGGTACTTATGTGGACATATCCTGCAAGTTTTGTGATGATTGGCCCAACGGTTGTTGACTTTGGTCTATTTATGTGCTGAGCCACGCCCTTTTGAAGTTCATTGGTCAATATCTTGAAAACTAAATAAGATATCAACAAGAACCCCTTTGGATTTGAACCCTAATAATCTAAGATTTCGAGAATAAAGTCCTAACATTACGAGATTAAAGTCATAATATTTCGAGAATAATCTCACAATAGGCCTG
>OOFE01028998.1:9024-64153 GCA_900323365.1 Monocentris japonica
AACTGCTGATTGTGGCACCTTTTGTGACAGCAATATTATGAATGGAGATCAACGAGGTGTATGTGTGTGTATTTTCTTCCCAGGTTGCATTTCACATCCAACCATACAAGGGACGAAATGACCAAAGTGTCCATGACAACATCAAGTATATCATTGACAGGTATGCACCTGATTGGCTGCGCTCTCCATCACTGAGTCAGCATAAAAGGAAAACCATTAAGAATTCATACACTATTGAAAGTACAGTCGTTAATAAACGACTAGTAAGCCATTCAGACCATGTAATGCCTGCTTGATGACTTATGACTCACTTTGTAAACTACAAGGTATTATTTTACCCTCAGGAAACTTATTTGTCCTAAAATGAACACCTGTTGAACAAAACCGGATGACTGCTGCCTAAGTGTTCTTATTGTGTTTAAAGGTATGGTGACCATGGAGCCTTCTACAAATTCAGCTCCAGCACAGGGAAGAGCCTTCCTCTGTTTTATGTCTACGACTCCTACCTAACCCCTCCAGAGTCCTGGGCTGAACTTTTGACTCCTACTGGCTCCCACAGCCTGCGTGGCTCAGCCTATGACGCTATCTTCATTGCCCTGATAGTGGAGGAGCGACACAAGCACGACATCCTTGCAGGCGGCTTTGATGGCATGTACACCTATTTCACCTCCAACGGCTTCTCCTTTGGCTCCTCTCACCAGAACTGGAAGGCCATCAAGGCCTTCTGTGATGGCAACAATCTTCTCTTCATCCCTAGCGTGGGACCTGGCTACATCGACACCAGCATACGGCCGTGGAACAACCACAACACGCGCAACCGCGTCAACGGCCGTTACTACGAGACGTCCCTGCAGGCAGCCCTGAACGTGCGGCCTGAGATTGTCACCATCACGTCTTTCAATGAATGGCATGAGGGGACGCAGATAGAGAGGGCGGTGCCCAAAAAGACAGTGACCCGCCTGTACTTGGACTACCAGCCACATGGGCCAGAACACTACCTGGAGCTAACTCGCCGCTGGGCTGAGCAGTACAACAAAGAGAAGGAAGAGTGGCTCATGTGAGCTTGAGTTGAAACAGCATGCTCTAGTGCATGTATGTGTATGTGAAAGAGCAAAGAGAGTGACAGTAGAGGTTGATGACTTTAGATGTGTGAGTGTATCGACTTGCATTAATCTTTTACCATGTGTCTGTGAGTTTACGCACTGCAGGTTAGCATGCACTCGCCCACATACTAGCCTGCAAGAAGAGGGCAATGTAAAGGAGATCCTCTTGATGGAGCTCAGTTTTAGAGTAAAGTGGCATTATTGGGTTAGTCTGAGGGATTCCCTCCTAATGCCGTTGACAGCACAGACGTCTAAAATGTCTAAAATGCTATGGAGGCATCCATCTCCTACCTGCCTTATCTCTACCCTGGCTCTCTCCCTGCTCAGCTCACCTCCATCACCTTCACAAGCATTGACACATCAGTGACATCTTACAAGTACTCTGTTCATTCAACGCAACTTAATGGACAATTAGACCTAACACTTTCCTTATCTGAGAAACTACTGCCTGATGTAACTGTTAAAGACACAAGACAAAATTTCACTTTGTTCGCTAATTTTCCATCTCATAATATACACCTATTTAGTAATAAATACCAAAAAAACTGCACATTTTTCATTTTCTTGTATTTTTATATCGAAATCCCATTACTTTTACTTCCTGGAAAACGGTGTATTTTTAGTGGATACCTCATGGCGTACATAAAAATTCTGACCAATAATACCATCACAGATTTTTGACCAATCACGCCCCTCCCATCAAATAAAACTGCCTTTCTCTTCCTAACGGATATCTCATTGGTGATAAGCAAAAGACAAAACAAAAAAGCAACCTCCATCTATTTCTATTTCTATGCTCTTCAGACCATGCCACCACTTGTTCCACTATGCTGTTTTGTATCACAGCATGTCTGAAATTTGAAAATGTACATTAACTAAAGCAGAGTCATGCTAACAGAATGATGTAGCAGTACAGACCAGAAACGCCTGAGCCTGGAAGGGGAATTCCACCAAAATTGAGCTTTAGATTGATATACTACAAATGTAGACATTTTTCTAAAAAATTCCCAATGTCACAAGAGTAACCTGATAGTCAATTTTGGTGGAATTCCCCTTTCCTTTAAGGGAAAATGCCATGCCCACAGTGAAAACTCCTTACACTAAAGTAAACAACAAACACAACCTCAGGCCAGTCAGCACTCAACTCAACCTCGTAATGCCAATTCAGAATGACACAAGCTTAGTGAGTAATGGTCTTGTTCTTTTTATTTAAAGGAAATCATGAAGGCCCATCATTGTTTCAGACTGTCTTTACAAATAAAAATGCACAGCTGAGTTGTTGGATGATTTAATGTGTGATTTAGACTTAATGAAATCATGCTGTCTATTGAAGTTAATGGCGCTTGCACACAGGCTGTTTTGTGAATAAAAGGATGAGCCCTGACATGTCTTTGGTTGATTTCCATGTGAGGGACAAGTTTGAGGGGTTTGTGCTGGTTTCTTTAACACAGATCTGACTAACTCTATTTCACTCAATTAAAAATCAATTATCAGTAAAATCCAGACACACCTAAAAATAAAGACTGCATTATGTCCAAATGCTTCTTATGCATCAAGACCACCATAGTGATGAAAAAATATGAAGCATTTATTGTTGTCATGCAAAAGTTGTACAATCCATCCAGCCAAGTTAACATTAGGTAATGAGAAAAAAAAAACCCAAAACACTCCAAGTTTTAACATGCCACCACTTGGTCCACTGGACTAAACAAAACTGTTCAGTATCACAGTATTTTCCAACATTGAAAATGCAGGGTTATTTTCATTGCCAGAATTAAGTAATGTTATTGTAACCGGAATTGGCAAGTAATTCAGTGAAAAGTGCAGGATAAAATAAGACATAAGAGAGCAATCCGGCAATTCTCAAGAAATAAAACTAATTCTGCACTCCAATAAATATAATTCAATCTGTAATTATAGTCTATAGTCACATCAGCTGATGAAAAGGACTCCATTCATTCAGACAATACAAAAGCTAGTACTGTTCATCTGCTTGACATAACCACCATTACACAAATTTAAGTCCAAATAAAAACTCAAACCATCATTTGAGTTAAGTCCCTTTGCTTCGACAATAAAAAGGTTCAGTTTTAATTCTGAATACAAAAAAAAAAGTCAAACCTACAACCTGTACGATAGCTGACTTTCCATGTTTCTGAATAAAGCCAACCAAGATGAAAGAGAAATTCAGCTAAATTTGAAATCCCACAAGCTTCCCACCATAATGGACAATAAGATGAAAGGCAAAAATACAGCCATCCAAATAAAAAAAGCCTCCAAAGCAGCCAACAGAACAATGCCAGGCCATGGAAGAAACAAGGCTTGCTCCAGAGTTCAAGGCTAACCTTCCTTGACTATTCAGCCTTCCTGGAGAACACACATCCTTCCACGTGAACATGAAAACGAGTCATCTTTTGGAAGAAGCTCCAGGTCAAAGCTGGTTGTGCGTCTCAGCGTGTGATGTGGAGTGTGGAGAGTTCAAAGTTCATTCATCCGCTGGGTCCTCTGACAGTCCATGTTTGCGCTCTAGCACATCAACCGTAGCAGAAAGGGCACTGAAAAGAGAATTATGCTCATCTGTCAGTGTTTTGTCAGATTCCTAGGTTATTTGTGGTGGTGCCAGATTTTTTTTTTGGGGTGGGGGTGGGGGGATGTGAAGTTGAGAAGCAGCAAGAAGTGTGCAAATACAATGCAATAAGCCTATTTTAAATTACTTATTTTATCAGTGTGGGCAACTATTTGTGGCGAGCCTGCCTGATATTGTGGTGGATCTCAGAATCAAGTCTCTGTATAGGAAACAGTGAAAGCTAACAGTCTACCAGTAAGTGGTATAACTCACCAGCCAGGCCTGATGACACGGTATTTGCCAAGTACTGATAGGTCAACTACTGTTGACCCCAGGCGGCTCTGGTCTCCTATTGGACCACCATCCACCACCACTGCTAGCTTGGGCCAGAGGTCCTGAAACTCCTGTAGAGAAAAAAAACAAAAAAACACAGCAGCATCATAAACGACAAAAGACTTAAAGCTGCAATAGGCAAGATTGTTTTGTAAAAATATAATGTGGATGTGTGTGGTGTTTTAGTGGCAAGTGGAGGGAAATTGGAAATACATGAAAGAAAAATCACCCCCCTTTTTTGTGGATGCTCATATTCTACCACCCCATCAACTTGTCAGAAATTCATTCCTCCCCACATTGATCAGATTCTTTTCACTTACTTGTACAGCCACAGTGCTGGTGTGTGTGCTGATGTTGGCACTGGTAAGTGCAAGTGGCTCCCCACACATCTGGCAAAGCCGCCTCATGAAGGCATGATCTGGTATACGTACACCTACTAGCTGGAGGAAACATGTTGGCATGTAAACAACAGATAATGGACATTCAAACACAAAAAAGTCCTCAATATGTCTGCAATGACCACATTAAATAATAAATGCTTCAGTGTGTTGATGACTTCTTTTTTGAGTACGGAAGTCTGCAAGGCGAGCAGTACTCAGTTAAAGGTGTGGACTTACCGGAGTGAAGGGGTTGAGATCCGTGTTCAGTATCTCAGACCTTTCAAACACCAGAGTGACTGGACCAGGCAGCACATCGCCTAGAAGCTCTTTTTTCACCTTCACCTTACAGTACCTGTCCATTGACGAAAGCAAAACAAAGAACATTAATTTTTTTTAGGCATATGGTAAAATCAATAAAGGAAAAATCCACCCTCAAAATACTCTTTGTCTTTCTCATTGTTAGATATAATCAATTTGTGATGTTCAATGCAATCCAGGACCCACTTTGGGATGAAGTGTAAAAAGTAATTTACTTTTTTGGTGTACCCACTTTCCCTCAACCTGCCTCAACTACTTCAGTTAATGAAGTCCCAGAGAATGGGCATGAACTAGTTTCTTTCAAAGGTGGGCGTAGGAGCATATAAATATAGCTAGCCAGACAACTAGTTCATAAACATCAGGGTGTGTCTGATTGTGGCTGCACCCCTTACTCAAACACACATAACTTGTGGCATTGCATTATGGTATATTGAGGTTACTGTCAGTGGAGAAATTGCCATTTCTTCTTCTTTTATGATGGATTACACCCTGTATAACTCAGTCTAGAAAGACGCCCTTACTCTTTGATTCTGAAAGGCAGACACCAAAACCTGATGTTTACCGTTGATGTTTTAGATTTTTTTTCTGCTATTAAACTTCATTGTAGCTACAATGGAAATATTGATGTGACGTCACGTCGACAGTTATCAACGGGAATAAAAAAATAAAAATACACCTGAAACAACAAAATGAGCTGAGAAATGGAAGGTACATTGCCAGTAGCAGTCAACAGCATTAAAGAATTTTAGGATTTATTTTTCCTTTGAATTGAGAGGACAGTGATCTCATTTTGGTGATGGAAATGTAGAGATCCATATACTTACTTATAGATGTCCTGAATTTCTCCAACACAAATTGCCAGCGGTTTCTGTCCATTTCGTCCTTTGATGTCATACACTTTCCTGATGGCCTCCGAGCTCTGCGCCAGACATGCCAGGCCATAGATGGTGTCAGTGGGCACAGCCACTACATGACCCTCCTTCAGAGCACTGACTGTGGAACTCAGGATTTCAGCACCATCTACAGTTCAAAAGTAAGGAAGTCCACAACAACGTAGCTATGATGTCAAAACCTTAGGAAGTCACGTGGGGGCAAGCTCATAACATGCACATGGGGAAAAAAAAAAAACAGGAATCTGATGCAACACACTCCTATGTTTCTGTCTCACTTCTGCAAGTTGCTGCCGAACAGCGAGGCAGCAACACGTACAACAAGCTTTTCTATCTGTGACACACAGATACCACTCCTCGCTAAGTGTCTCTAAATTTGTCTAAGCCATTCACCTGCTGTCAAATGTGACAGTCTATCGATAGACGTGCACTTTTGTGTGATGGACATACCCGGTTGGCCCTCATTCTGAGCAGATGGCCCATTGGAGGTCGGCGGCAACAAACGCAGCACTTTCGTCTTGAGCTCTTTACACATCTCTAATCCCTGTCGAAGCACTACGACAGGACTATGAGCGCTTCTTGATTTGATTAATTCAATGCCAATGTTATATACTGACTTCATAAAGTAGTGCTTTAAAAAGACAACTGCATGTTGTCGCCTGATGAAGTATCTTCCGGATTACGCCCACAAACTATGACGCCGACTTTCTTAAAGAGACAACACACTGGGTTGGCGCCCAGTAAGGTGGTTTGATAGTTGGTACTCCGGCCAAAAATATTATTTTGGAAAGATTAAATGATATAAAACAGCGTTTATCCAAACTGTTATACTAAAATGTGTGCATATTTCTGGATTTATTCATTGTCTGTCCAAATAACCTCTCAGCCCTCATCCACTGATTGGTAAAATTGAATCACCTGTGCACAGAGTACCAGCATAAAAGACAGTAACGCACAACTCCCGGTTACAGGGCAGGCGGGGCATCTTGATCATGGCCTCTGATACAGGTAAAAAAACACATGCAGTTGTGTGTGGCTCTTTTGATGCAATGTTGGCATTTCTTACGGTTCTTTTGTCAAACAGCTCCAGATAGTAAAGCCCAAGACACGTTGGCTCGGCAAAGTGATGAGGACACATCACCAGTCACACAGGTCGCAGTTCACAAAATTCTGCGTTTTGAGCTATGAAACTATCAGCTACAGGCCAGTTTGTTTGATTATTTACTCCCAGGTAACAGTTATGTTTTGTCCAACACAGCGACTAGAACATGTTGAAGACAGGTTGTTGACCCTGTCAGAGAAGATGACCCTGTGTAACAGAATCTTGAGGGACTTGAGTGATTTGAACAGTGTTCTGACGGTAAGTTCATCCTCTCTGCTTCCTCAAATACTTCATTGGACAACCTAAACGTTTTTCTTAATATCCCACAGAAGAAAGCTCTACGGGATGTGTCGTTACCAATGCAGGAGTGACCAGAAGCAGGACATTTACCTGTTTTAACTTTACATGTTTAATTATCCAATAAATTCCAGTTTTCTGCAGTCATTCTTGACTGAACGTTTTCTACCTTGCGGGAGAGAAACAAAGCACTTCTGTGACAAGGATAAGGTTTTATTAGTATTATATTGCTCTCAATTCAAAAAGTTATATACAATATTACTTTAAAAACAAGCATAAGCAAACATTTTTCACATTATACATTCTTTTAAAAATACAAAGCCTTAACAAGTCCTCACTCTTTGGGTGTTAAGACATTCCTTTGGAAGCATATCATCTGCTTTTCATATTACCCATCTGGAAAGTGTTGGCGAAAGCAGAACTCCTGCATTTTCCCTATCTACAGATTTCCCAAACACACTTTATGCTATATTGTTTGCATGGTCTGTCTGAAACATCCTGCTTCCAAACAAATGTCGCCATCAGTGACTTTACTGATGAATGTTACCTTTGCAGAAAGACAAACCCAGGCCCCCATTAAAGAACCACTTCTTTGCTTAATGATTACAACAAATCGGCAGCTTTGTAATTTATACACCAAAAAGGCAAAACCAGTGTTTCATTTTGAGCAGTTTAACTTTCATGGGCTAAGGTGGGTCAAAATGTCCATGTTAACTTTAAAGATGAATGTGAAAGCATGATGACTTCAGTAAAAGAGTGAGACCAAATGAAAATGTCAAGTTATTTTTACCCATAACAAAAATAATTCTTAAAACAGAATCATTCATTTACCAAGTTCTCCTCGCCAAGTAAATCCAGTTGGTTTTAAGTTATCATTCATGGGAAAACAGTTGAAAAAAAAAAAACACACACAATGCCCAAATTCACCCCACTCCAAATGTGCTCTATTAGCTGCAATGCATTGGAGTTGAACATCAAGAGGCATGCTTAATATGTATGCATTGGTGAGGCAACTTTTGCAACCATGTTTGTATGAGAAGCTCTGCAAATTAGTTTGTAGCAGACTAGCATACTTCATGAGGGGGAAAAAAGTCAATTTATTTCTTTTGTCCTGGAGTCACTTATTTATACTCAAAAATTGCATAGTTCTTTTCCTCAATCGTATGCATGGACATGATTAATATTAACGGCGGTATGAGCGTGCTTCATGGCAATAATTCAACCTAGTGACCGCACTAGGGAAATGGTTAGACACATTTTAACTTGTAGAAAACCAAAATTTGGCATTCCAATGGACACAACTTTGGATAGAGTTATACGATATCTAATGTATCTGGAATCGGTTGGAGTACAAAGCATGTGATAAATCACACTTAATAAATGAAAGCTCCACTCCTGCAAATGATGGCAAAAATATCAAAATGTCAGACCTAAGTAGACATTTAAACGTCATTTTGCTTTGATACAACTACTGTAAAACCACATTATATGCAGCTGTATCACATAGTTAATTGTGTTTTTCAGCAGTGCTGCATATCCAAACAATTACAGATGTCTGCTAGCTCACACTAAACCTATGCTTTTGTGTGAGCCAAAATGCCAATGCCTTTGTCTTCTAGTGTTTTGGTGCTAGAAGGTATTGACTGAGACCAAATGAATATGATCAAGCACAGGGGCATGTCAATGGCAAGTCCGAGGCAGAGACTGTCAAGGCAAGGAGGTTCATAAAACAGCGATATCATATTGTAAGGCCAAGTAGCTCTACACATTATATATTGGGCATAATGCCTTCTTTCCTGCTATAATCATCATTGCATTGTGTCCCATGTGAAATAATACTGTTATATTATTCTCTGAGCAGGAGGCTATGTGTGTGTATATTTAATGTTACTATGTGGACTGTTCAGAAGCCCAAAAGATTGTAGAACTATTCAACTAACAATGGCAAAGATTCATCATAAACTCTTCTGCATAAGATTTGACTGTCTGCCTGGGGAAGAATGCAAGTAAAGAGGGTATACTGATATTAGCTCCAAGCTCTGAAACTAGGTAATTCAAAATTCTATACAAAAATACAAATTCTAGAACAATCTACAAGTTTTTCAAAGCTGGTTACACTACTAAATGTACTGTATTTACACTGTCGCCAGGACACACGGTTGTTTTTTTTAAACACACTCCTTTACAGCAGTCGTATACAAATATAGTCTGTAGTGGTGCCGCACTTCAGCTAACGAGTTGTCAGATTACTTACTGAACACGTTAGTGTGCAACAAGCAGTGAAGAGTGCAGCAAAAAATAGGGCGACTGCAAGTCTTGGGCATCTGGCAAGGAAATGCATGTCTGATGAGTAACAAATCAAGGGAAACACGACCAGTTATGACTTAATGCATCCCTGAGTGGGTCATAATCCTATAAAACATGGGATGTTGACAGCAGTTCCTCATGGTTTCATTGTGGACAACTTTTGCAAAGGAGATCCCAGAGGATTATTTGCTATATGTTTCAGCCTAATGGTAGGTGCCTCTTTTCTGAAACTTACTTTTAGCAATACCAATTAGCTTCTTCGGAGGAAAGAAAATCAGTAACAATACAAAAGCTGAACTAATAACAAATATATGCCAGAAGTAACTGGAATAAATTAATAATTACAATGATTTTTCTGCTAGCTTGAAGAAAACAATAAAACCAGTATAATGAAAAGATAAAGCATTTAAATAAATTAACATGTACAAATTAAATATTAGTTTCAGTTATAGGCAACTTATTGATGTATTGAATTAATTTCATTTAAAAGGCAAGCTGATTTAATCACAGGTTCTTTTCTCAATTTGTGAATGTGTTAAGAAAAGAAAGAGCAAAGAAACTAAGAAATCACATTTTCTGGACTATGCTAGTCTTCTTAGAAAAAAAATACTGAGGAAATCACTTCATATCTTGGCAATGTATGAAAGTGATACAACGAAATGGGCAACCAACCCCTTCTAATTTCTGCTGGGAACAATACTTGATAAAACTATACCAAATTCCTCTAACATACAGTGCATTCTGGTCAGTTGCATACCAGCTTTAAGTATTTGTTAGGACCTTTAGTATAGTACAAATATATACATACAAGTCAAGTTTGTTTTCCTGCTGATTTATAGGATCTTCAAGCCAGGTAAAATGGAATCTAAGTATCAGTGCTTGGACAACACGAACTTGTTTCATTCAAAGTCAATTCAGAATGAATATGCTTGGGTTACTGTATACAGCTTGATGCTTGAGTGCATGTTTCACAATAATGGATCAATTGCCTTTTCCCTGCATCAATTAATATTAACCTCGCTAAACCTCATAAGTAATATGTAAACTAATGCTGCTGCTAAAAATTGAACTACAGTAATGAGACTAGAACATTTTGATTCAAAGCTCTCGTATATATGTTACACAATGCCATACAGAACAGAATGCACTGTGGGTACAGGGGTGGCTATGCACAAAGTAAATAGGGACACAAAAGGGTCCCTCACTGAGGAGAATGACTCAAGATGTGGGTGGGATCGATGCCCATGAATGAGTGGGTGCAACAGACAAGCACACGGTGCGAGGCTGGCAGCTCAGCAGGCAGTTCGGCTAAGGATTGCCATTACTGTTGCAATCAGTGGCCATGTGGAAGTCGTCAGCGACAAGCAGTAGAGCCTCGATGTTGGCAGCAGTCTCAGGGCTCTGTAGGGAGAGGAAGTCTGAGACATCCATGTTGGCTAATCCATCGGATGGAGGAGGGTTGGTAGCTGTGCTGCTAACTACCACGGGCAAAGTCTGAGCTGAGGAGGAAGAGGAAAGGGGGATTCCTAGTCCCACCTCACCCGCCTTGGAGGAAGATTGGGGGAGACAACATGAGGGAGATGAGGTGACTGGGTGGTGTGGAGGCTCAGGGGGCTGTGATAGTGGAGGCGGAGGGGGCTCTGGAGGTTGCTGCTG
Source organism: Monocentris japonica (assembly GCA_900323365.1). Classification (NCBI taxonomy): domain Eukaryota; kingdom Metazoa; phylum Chordata; class Actinopteri; order Trachichthyiformes; family Monocentridae; genus Monocentris; species Monocentris japonica. The sequence continues at coordinate 19,977 of OOFE01028998.1, forward strand.
TGCTATGACTGAAACTGTGGAGGTGGTGCTCTTTGAGCTCTTGTCTTTAGCAGAGTCCCTGCAGGCACACTGACATTGGCAGGACTCTTCCTGTTTGATAATGATGACCGGCAGGCTGAGGCCAATCTGCTGGACAGAGCTGCCTGGAACACAGAAAAAAATAGTTATAAAAATAATAGACGCAGCCAGCTTGCTCAGTCGATGACCATCCTCATTCGCTCCCCAGTTGGCCCACCAGGCACATCAAAATAAAATGGCAATGAAAATATATTTTCTCCATCACATATTACAAAAGGTTTTTACACCTTCAAATTCTTTGCCATGTCATTATATACAACAAACAACTTGTTTTGATAATTTGTCTGCATGTAGCACACATTACACAAACTCAACACTTTGCTAGGAGAACCACTGCTTGCACATATACCTACACTTAGATAAATATCATCTTGCAAGAGTAATGACTGCATTATGCAATGTAATATTCTATGAAATTATGAACAGATGGTCTGACATTTCTAGCATTTTTTGTTGTTTTCATCCTGCTTCTAGCATGCACTGTCAAGTCTGGCTGCTGTGACATTGCTTGGCATTTTGTTATAAATTTCATATCACAATGGAACATTATGTCAGGTTTTAGGTGTTAGGTGTTAAGCATGCCTCTGAGTCTCAGAATTGCAATTTTATCTCAGCACTGTGATAGCATTTTATCAGAAGCTCTGGTGCTATTCAAACCCCTAGGTACAAATCTAGCCTTTTGATTAACCCTATTAATCCTAAATACTCTGCTAGCGGGCAGGAACAAATTACAACTTAATGCAGCCTCTTGGCCAATGTCCACAACATGGTGAGGAATAAATTCACTTACCTGCATTTCCTCCCACTGGTATGGCCGTGGTGAAGAAAACCTTTTCCACTTTTGGACCTCCTTGATGTGTCTGTGAACAAACATTGACCATCATCACAGTCACATCAAGCAGGATGCAGATAAAGCTGGGGACACACTAGAGGATTATTGGGCAGATTTACACCAGAGCGGGGGGAATCCCGGTCTGGTGTAAATCACAGGTTATCTGATAAAGAGGGTTAACACCACAATCGACTTGCAGACTGATCTTAGCTGCCCCTATAATATGTGTGATATTTATGACCTGACATCTGGACAGACCCTGAACAAGTCCTGTAGTGTGTGGGGATCACAGATTGGCTGTTGGCCAATAAGGGCCGAGTTTACAGTGATGTGAGACATGTTACGGTTAGCGTGCGCATATTTATGACGGACACAAAAAAAAAAAAAAAAAAAAAAAAAAAAAAAAAAATCAGTGAAATCTTATGTTATGTGTCTGATGCAATGCATTGTCAAATCATCAAGACTAATTAGGACAAATCAGATCAACAGTGTCCAGGTAGTTCCCTGCATTGCATTTCTATGCAATCCACTTAAAGGACTTATACTAACCGTTTGCTCTGGGTTCTGCTGGCTGTTAGCGGCACTGCTGAGGATCCACTGCAGGTTCTGGTCGGACATGACCAAGCTGGGCTGCAGCAGGTTTTGGGTGGGGGCTATGGTGATGGTGGCAGGGGTGGGAGCCAGACCAGGGCAAGGAACGGGGGCAGGGTTTGTGGCCAAAGGCACAGGGTGAGCCACAGCTGGCAGAGTGTCTGTAGTGGTAGCTGCAACAACAGAAACAGCAGTAGTGCCTGGTGGTGTGGTGGTTGATGCTGGAACCACTGGAGGAGGAGCAGAGACAATGGGAGGTGCTAGAGGAGTGGTCTGGGTAGCGCCATCTGGCTGCAGGAATGTCGGTGGCAGAGCCACGTAGTGCTGGGGGGTGACCTGGTTTGGTGCTTGGACTGGAGCCTGGGCAGGCACTTCGGGTGTCTGCTGGGGACCTGTTAGTTGGACGAAGGGGGCTGGGTGGGTGGAGCTGACAGTTGTGCTGATGGGTGCAGGGGTGGAGGTCCGAGAGGAAGAGTTCTGGCTGAGCTGGGAAGGAGCCTCCATGACCGGCGTGGTGTGGGGACAGGGAGATGAGGAGGTAGGATTAAGACAGAAGGAGAGGATAGGCGAGGCATCAGTCACTCCCGGTTGGGCAGAGGTCTCCAGACTGAAAGGTTCAGTAAGGCTCTCTGAAGAATGAAAAGAAACTGCCATCAGTGAAAAAGAACATTAAACTCAATTCAAGCTGACAGGTTTTGAAAAGTACTTGCCATTGGGATGGGCATCATCTTGACTGACACTATTTTCAGGACTCTGGAACATGAGCTCAAAGATTTTCACAGGGGTCACATTGTTCAGGTCCAAATTCTGAGCCTGGAATAAAATTACAATTAATAAAGCATTTAATAAATAGATAAAGTGAGCTCAATAAGTATTAGGACAGCCAGACATGGTTTAATGTTTTGGCTTATTACTTTGGATAGAAAATGACACAAGTGAGCTTAAGGTGCCAAATTAGCTGTCTGTTACTGTCCATCTTGACCGGGCTGAAGGGCTGAAGTAAACGCCAGACTTACATTATGGATGCTCTCTCGGAGCTCAGAGTCTGTAGAGATGAGGCTTAAGTCACTGAGGCACAGCGAGTGATTTGCATCCTGTAATTAGAAATGAATAGACCCTAATTAAACCTGCCACTGCAATGGGACAAGTACTGAATCATGCAAACAGGTTGCAGCAGCCAAATCGGAAAAAGCAGCACCAAATATAACTGTAGGAATCCAGATTTTGTTTAAAGGAACAGTATAGCACATTTGAAAAATAAATTCATGAAAAGAGAATCATTTTGAGGTAATTTCCTCTATCAACACAGTGCATGACCACTGTGCCAGCTACAATGGACAAATAATCCTACTCAGAAGTTGCTATACTGTGACTCACTTCAGACAGTGGATGGGTAAGGGTGACACTGAAGGGCTGGCCCTTGTCATGGCCCCGAATGTGACTCTTTAGACTGTACTGGCTGCTGAATGTCTTCTCACAGCCATCACTGGGACAGTTGAATGGCTTCTCTCCTATGGGAAAAGCAGAGGGAGAGAGGGAGGGGAGAGCAGAGAGAAAGAGACTGAAAGATGAGAGGTAATCTTTAATGTGAGGCAAAAGGCCTTAGTCAAGATAACAGTCACTGTTTTATTTCAAACTTTGGAGCAATTGTTTGAATATCAATTTAACTACCAATACATTTGACAGTTGACATGAAAATATAAGCTTTTAGGTGTTAAAGGCGCTATATGTAGCATTTTAAATGTAATATTTCATTGTCAAATTGACTGTGATACCTTGGTATAATTACTGTGAACAAATGAGACCATGGTTGGGTCAATTGGTAGCCTCTATCTAATGCCACTGGTATTGTTAGTGCTAGTGTTTCTCATTATTAAGACCTACAGCCTATTTCTGTAAAGCAATCTATCTAAATATGTCAGATTGTTCCGACTGCACACACACTGCTGCAGACACATGCAAGCAGTTTGAGCATAGAAGTTTCACTTTTGTTTTCACAACAGGAGGCTATATTGGATGAGATGCAACATGAGCAAAGCTCCTTTCTCCTGCACTGGCACAGCACTAAAATGAATTGTGCCTAATGTGCAACTACAAGGCTCCTAACATCAATATGGGGATCGAATTCAGGAGAATTGTCCATTTTATAAACAAAAAGTAGCTAGCTGAAAAGGAGTAAGTAACTAATCTGGTCAGCAGGTGGCACTTGTGGAAAACACTACCTGCCCTCCCTGAACAAGTAGCCCCTAACCGCTTCAGGTGAGCAGCAGTCAAGCAGCACAGTGGCCAACAGTAGAAGACTGGTTGTACTGACTAACTCCAGTTGTGAATGTGTTTAACTGTATGAATGCAAAGCAGGCACTGCAAGAAAAGAGCATGTGCTGAGTCAAGCTTTCCTGGATAAATAAAGGCTACAAAAAATAAACCAGTAACATGTACCTGTGTGTGTCCGTACATGTGTTTTTAGGTGATGACTAGCAGCGAACGCTTTGCCACATCCATCGTGGTCACATCTTGAGGGAAAGAAAGAACAAATCATGTCAGAAAATGCAAATAGAGGCTAAAACATTTTATCCTTGATAATTTAACTATAGTAAAGCAATGCCCCTATATTGATCATATATACAAACTCATATATATGAAACCATAAAAGCCTCAAGAATGCACTGAATACTGCATCTCACTACTAGTTTGGCCCTTTATGCAACCAACATACAGCTACCATGAGAACAAGTGAGAGTGAACAATCAAAACAACAACCTAAGACTTGTTTCCTTCTTCAAGCCAAACATTGCAGACTAGCAATCATTAAAATAGACTAAAGAGCTGTCTAACAATGGCTACTGTCTTCTCCCTAGGGAAAGATTAAAACTCAGTGTGATGATGGCATCGCTCACCGGAATGGCTTCTCGCCGGTGTGTGTGCGAATGTGCTTCCTCAGGTCGCTGAGTGTGGTAAAGTACTTTGTGCATCCCTCCGATTCACAGTTGAACGTCTTGCCTGTGTGAAGTCTCTGGTGTGCTTTTAGTCTGCAGAGAAAAGCAAATGTGTGTCATTAAACCACAAGGGGAGGCTTAGAGAGAGAAAGAAACTAATGTAGCTCAGTTAAATGCTAACAGGTGATTTCAGTTTACATTTCAGTCCACAGATAACAGAACCTAGATCCTTAGTAAACAAAGAGGTCAAATTCAACTGCCCCAATAGAGAAAACAACACAGCAGAGGTTTGTAATTTATAAAGGACAGTCATTGTCGTAGACATATATCTTCATGAAGGTCTTACAAGTAAAGATTAGGTGGCATACTAGGAGGTAAGAGGGGAGAGGAAAGAAATGTTATTAAAAAGGGAAGCCATCACTATTCCATATTGGTTGGCTGCCCTGAGTAACAGTGTCTGACAGGGAGTTGATGGCAGTGGCACAGCTACACCAAGCCCAAGGCAGGTTGTCATAGCAACTGAACCAATACCCACCAAAGGGCCCTGTTATGGATTGCCTGAGTTCACAACCAAATCGGTTCACAGCCAAAGAAAATACTACAAACTAGGAACATCGGGCATTGGTCAAATTAGGTAACTAATTCAATGGTCATTTATTAGGTGCTCAGGAGCACCTTTAAGAGCTGGGCTCTGTGTGTTTGTTGGATTTTTGTTCGTTGGTGTATAACGCTTATTGCAATGTACAGGGAAATACAGTGTGCACTTGTGCTACAGGCGCACAGTTTGGCTTTCTTTGCAGCTTCCATGAGAATACTTATGTGACATAGAACAATCAAAATCACATCCATAACCTCTTAATTTATGTAAGGCTGCAATCTAAATGGTTTGACTGACAAAGCGATATCAACATTTAAAGCACTTCCTATGATGCATAAGTAACTTTTTGCACTGTTTTTCTGGCGAGGTCACAACCTAATTTTCCTTTTAGTATAATGACAATAAAGTTGAATTGAATACATAATGATTTTCTCACATGGTAAATGTGTGTCTGATGCCTACCTGACCTCAACTTGCCTTCTGGTACCCACAGCGCCGTAGAAGCAGCACCATGAAAAACAAAACTAAACAGATTTTAAAAGCTTATATGTAGGCTAACCTGTAAAGAGTGTTGAAGGCCTTCTCACAGCCCTGCACGTCACACTCAAAGGGCTTCTCCTTGGTGTGGACGCGCACGTGGATCTTGAGGCTGTAGGAGGTGAGGAAGGCCTTTCCACAGCCCTGTTGATTGCACACAAATGTGTACTCGCCCCGGTGTGTCTTCTGGTGCGTCCGCAGGTTACCCGCTGTGCTGTAGGTCCGTGTGCAACCCTCGAACATGCACTGGTAGCGCTTCACCTGAGAAAACACAGAGAAGAGGAGAGAGTAATAAGTGAGTAACTAAAGATGGTGATTTGCAGTTTGCACAGGCAACCGCTAGCACAACAGAATGATGCTATTTGAGTATGAGAGATTTAGTTTCACTTTACACATTAATGCAGGAGGAAACCACTGTTAGGCTTAGGAAAAAGCTAAAATTACCTCTCTTCAACATCAACCAACCAAGCTTTTTATGCAGTATTATTCAGCTGAGCAACAACTAGCCTCTCCATACATTGAAGGGACAGCCCGAATCAGTGTGACCTTTCAGAAAGGACTTGAACTCCATGATTCAGCCATCCGTCAGCACATGGAGCGGATGATCACAAATGACAGCGGTGACTCTAGCCCCCATGCAATACATCCAGTCAATTCTGTTTCACAGTACCAAGCTCAACTGCAGCGTGGCAGTCTCCTGCTCTGTTCTCACACAAAAGGCCCGGGGGCCATGTGAATAAAAGCAGTCTCCGCTCTTCTTAAAAAAAATTCTATCCTGCATTGTCAGAGCACAAAGCCAGGAGGAGGAAGCTTTGGATTGGCCCCCTCAACAAAAAGAAGTTCCTTTCACAGCTAATGTTATTCCTGTAACTTATTGCCCTGATCTTCTTAGGGATGCAGAGTAATTTTCTGACATTTTCACAGACATGACTATCGAGAGAAATCCTGCGTGTTTGCCCCTGACCCTATTAATATGAAACTGCATCAGTCAAACGCCTTTAATAATTCGTATACAGCCCTACCAACTCAATTCGACACTTCAAAACACACATACTCAAACACAATAGCAGACGCAATCCAACGCCTGTTTTCTGGTACCACTTTCAATCACACCATGAAATGTACAAACCTGCTTAGTCATTCATATAAAACTGATATCAAACTGATTACATTCCCCTTTAGTAAACCCTAAGAGTCTTACTGACGAGAACTGATCTGACTGATGGGTAGGCTAATGCTATTAATTTTGAAGGTAAAGATGTGGGAGAGATCAGTTGTTCAGCTAACATGCATGCAAACCCACAGTGGAGAGCCTGCTAAAGCATATTAGCCCAGTAGTGTATCCATCTCCCACACCATCGTGATTCTTCTCCACCATCAGTTCAATCATGGTAAATGGGTAGGGCATGCCTCAGCCTCCCACAGAAAGAGGAAAAAAAAAACACTAAAGGGCAAATTAAATGTTTACGCAAGGATACTTACAGCAAGTTCACTGAGTGTTGGCCTGTTCTGAGACATCCACAACCACTATAGTTGCTTTTCCACCGCAGGAACTATCCAGGGACTACTGTTGGTCCTTAGTTCCAGGCACATCGACCTTTCCCACTAGCCCCGAAAAAGGTTCCTCTTGAATTGGACCCAAAAAAAGTTCCTGCTAGCGAGGTAGTACTTTTTGGGGGAAGAGCAACCATTGGGGCAGAGTTGCAGTACTGAACAACAAGCTACAGCTGTTGCTGTACCTACAAGTAATGTGATCAATTTGTTAAATCACATGAAAAATCCAAAGAGCCATGAGGTAAAGAACAGGTCTACTATATGCAGGTGTGAATTAACACCACAATAAGTTTGAAAATAGTCTTATTTGATTTTGTGAGTTTCTACCTGCTGATGCTCTGAAAAGTATATCAGCCTACTGATTTAGAAGGACCAACATAAAAGTTGAAAACAGTCAGTCAATCTGTAAATATGACATAGACATTAGATGCTACAAAATAAAATACGGGAGACTAATAATTGAGCACAATAACTGATCATACTCGTTTTCATAATTAATTTCCATAACACAATCATGCTGTGTTGACTAGTTGCTTCTGTGAGCGTACATGACTCTACAGTATCAAAGATTTAGATAGAGACCACAGAAAAAGAAAAAAAAATAGTCTGCACTGTGGGGTATAGTGACACAACACAATGAAAATGTGGCAGTGTACGTGACTGAACAATAACTCAGTAGTATTACATCTTTGGCTTTGCTACATCCTGTCCTATTTCTTATATGCAATTTTGGACAATACAGTTTCCCCTCCATCAGTGCTATCATACAGGTCCATGATGGAGTGAACTTGTCAACACTGGTCAACAGCATGGTGACAACAGGGCGACACTAACAACAAACAGGAGCTGAACTCTGAGGTGCATTGACGGTATAACTTTTGGCTGAGCCCGGACCTAATGAACTACTAGGCACTAGCTTCAAGGGAAGCTTGTTTTGAAAGGCCTACTGGGCTGTTATTAATTGTACTTTGCATTTCACAGGAAAAAAGGCAAATCTCTGAAACAGTCTCTCACACAATCTGTAAGACAACGCAGGTGTTTAACCGCCAGTATGTTGAGCAGTTAGTTGAGATGACAGAGAGCTGCCAGAAAAATTCACATTCTTCAGAGATGATCTCCCTCTGTCTGTAGTATGTGCTAACTGCGATGTGAGAATGAATTGTAAAAATCATATGGAACTGCATGGAAGCTGAAGGCCTACACACAAAATGAAGCTCCCTATTCAAATGAAAGCATTTCATTCTTTCACGTACGCTCACACCCATGTTTACTCTGCACCTGTGCTCCTAATGGTCCATTTATGCATGAGATATCCTTGTAAAACTAAGCAAACAAAAGATTCCCTCTCCTCCAAATCAAAATCTGATTTGAATCCCATTTGAATACAAAGATCTAACCTACTTTCAACATTACAGAAAGTTTGTGGTGATCACTTAAAACATGAGCACAGAAAAAGGGCACATTTTCAGCCCCGCCTTCAGAGAATGACTGACGGGTTGGTAGACCATGAAAATGTTAATACAATTGCATTGCATTTTCATTAGGTTTGGGAAACGGCTTAAGAGCAAGACAATTCAATTCAAAAGGGGGCGCTGCTTCTCACTTTTAACATTTGAATTACCATTTGAATTTTGTTAACCACAAAGCGGGACATGTCACTGAAAATGAAATGCCAAATGGCTCTTTCATTAACATTTTAATATTGTCAGTGAATGTGCATACCAGTACATGAAAATTCAAATGCAAATCAAATTATTGCATTTTAATTTAATTTAATAGTGGAAAATGAAAATGCTATTGTGGGATTGCATTTTCCAATTTGCATTCACATTTGGAATAAGTTAACTATATGCTTCCATACTCTGGTGGCTAAATGTGCAATTTAAAAATATTTTCATATTCCAAATATTTTGTAGCTTCCTTTGGGGTACAGTCCCACAAAAGGATGTAAGCCTAGTACAAAGAACCACATCGCATTGACTGCTACAAGATATATAAGATCAGTCTGAAATACATTGAATTATAGAGCATTCATAAGACACCGATAACCAAACAAGGACAAACACATTCAGTCAGTATTTTGCAGCACAGTATGACGACACTCTGCATATTGATATGGTGGTGCACATTTAGGCCTACCTCTCTCATCTTGGTCTCTGGGCACTCCGAGTGCAGGGTGAGTGTGGCCCCCTCTATGTTGCGTGGCATGGGGGTGGAGCCCGGATTGATTATGAACTGGATCTGGTCTGGAGAGATGGTGTGGTGCACATAACCCTGTGACATGCCATCTGGGTCGGCCATGAAGGCCAGAGAGCCCTCTTCCTCATCTCCATCCCCCTCCCCTTCAGTTAGGAAAGTGACCCCATCTTCGTCCCCTCCACATTGAACATCCTCCTCTCCCTCCTCATCCAGCCGGATGGGGTCCTGCTCAATAAGCACTGTAGTGCGGTCGTACACCCGACTAGACGAAGATGAAGGCTCAGCAATCAGGTCGTCATCTTTGTTGAAGTGGTTCTTGTCCTCTTCTTCTTCCTCATCCCGCTCCAGCTGGTCCACGTCCACCTCCACCTCGAAGTACATGGGCGCCTCCGTATGAGGGCCATTCTCACTCATGGTCCCGGCCTCCTCTCTTGCCTTGGCGCAGAGGACTGCACAATCACACCATTAACAAGTAGTGAACAAGATTAGGGGAAGCAAATTAGAGAGGGGTAAACATTTACTATTACACTTTATATTTCAATCTTATTACTTTATTATATTTAGCAATGGACTAAGCTTCAGGAAAAATGTAGCCTTCCTTTCAAAAGATTGAATTATGCATGCCTAGCAAAAAGTGTGCTCAGCTGGGATGTTAAATAGTTCAACCCTATCGCTGTTGTATCATGACTGTTGCGACAACGAGGAGCAGTTTACCACGATTGGCTAGCCTGAGCCTTGGGAGTCAATCATCTGTTTGTGGCTGTCATGTTATGCCTAAAAAGTGGGTTTGGCCATTACAAATGGCAGCCTAAATAATTGCATTCACCCAATAAGCGGGTCTTCCACGTCTCTAAAACAAAGTGGAAAAAAACTAATAATGAGTGGTAAATATCAATAGAATACGTTAGCCCCTCCTTGGGGAAAACTGCCACACCGGGATCTAGAACTTTCTGATTTCAATGATAGAACAGTCACGAAACAGCGGTGGCTAAACTTAACGTTAGCTAACATGTTAGTAAACTCACAAAAGGAAAATATGGCTTGCTTGTTAGGTAACGTTCAGCGTAACCGAGGATGTTATACAGCTACGACGATGTCAGTTACTTTTTCGTACATTAACTATATCGCCCAATACTGCCCGGCACTACGGTTTACAAACATCCAAGTGGCCCGTCAAAAAACATGCACAGCTACTTAACCGACGATGCAGTAATTTAATTAAGGATACTGAAGTCGTTGGCCAGCTAACGTTAGCTATGTTAGCAAATCGCTAGTTAATTACTAACCTAACGTTATATCACAGACTCTATCTTTGGTCGTAACGTTACTAGCATCGGTCGCTAACTAGCTGCTATCAATAAACACTAGTTCGTGTATTAAGTAAGATGTCTATGCCATGCATGTCATTCATGCTTATTATCAGGATTTGTTTTACAGCCTACAACATATATTTTTTTTATCCATAAGCTGATTTGCTAGTCGATGACTCCTAGACTGATGTTAGCTAGCTAAATGAACTACCACTATCACTTTCTAAACCTATATAGCTTTGCTAGCTAGCGATTTAGCTTATACGTTAGCTAGCCTAGCTAGCTGCCTGGTAGTTTACTGTCGACAATGGAGATTATCTTCCTTACAACGAAGATAAGAAGTTTAATTTTACCAACTGATCAAGTGTATGCTATCACTCAGGCTAACCAACTGAAAACAGATGACATTACAATATATTTACCTGTGCAGAGAAAATTATACCTTATCCCTATGCTTCGGATGCTTAACACTTTCTTCCCATCCCCTCCCTAGGATACCACGTTACGTCACAGCCTCACAGCAACTCGTGGTGATTTGTGGGAAATTTTATATTCTAACTAATTTGTAGCATGAATTATATTTTTTTCTGTGTGGTATAAATTAATTGTTTCAATTACCATCGCATCATTTATGCAAGGTAGTTTATTATTTACACTTACACACACACAGAAAGAGAGACTATTCATGCTCATTTACAGTGTTATTAAAGTTTGCTATGCTTGCTATTCCATTGCAACTTGCATCAAAATGAATATAATATAATTTCAAGAAATCCTAATGAGGCACAACTTTGTTTTCAACATTTTTATATACAAAAGAACAACCAGGTGTTGAGACCTGAAACATGAAAATACATATCATTTCTTTTTAAATAAATGACAATATACACACATTAAAAATGGTTAGCTCTCTACAGCTGCTCTGTGATATACAATAAATTCTGTGCATCAACAGCTCACAAACATTGCTGTGAAACATAGTGAAATCAAAGGAGACTTATCAATTATACTATCTATACAAAGAGTCATCTTGGAATATAGGAAATCATCACAATTTATTTCAAATACTGGGCTGTACACAGTTTTAGTGTTCACTATTCAGCATAAAGGACAAGAGGGATGGCTCCTCCATTTAAGAGAGGTCTTGGACCAGGAAGTGGTGAAAAAACTCCTGGGTCTTCCGCTTTTCTGCAAGATCCTGCTTTGTATGTGACCTCAGGAGCAAGGCAGCAAAAATGGTGGCTATGCAGAAGGAAAAGAAGACAGTTCAAAATGCATACTTCAATCGTCAATCGTCCCAAGCTTGTACTATCTTGATTAGACAAGTTATTTCGGATAGGAGGTTTTCACAGAATCATTATAAAGTGGGAGGGGGAATCTTTGGGAAGCTCATGATTCAATTCAATTTTGATTCTTGAGGCCACGATTTGATTTAAAATAGACTCTCTACACTATGCGATTCGATACATAAATTCTGGATTGCCATTTTGAATTATTTGCCCACTTGACCGCAGTAGACAGTTGAGACACCAATTTCTCCACTAACAGTAGCTTCAATTGTCCACGATGCAATGCAGTGACAAGAAATATGTTTTGCGTAAGGGGCACAACTTTCACTTTTTCTCCACTGGCAAAGACAGCTAGCACTACTGCTAGCTACCGAAAAAAAATGTGGTTGTAAATTGTTCTTCTTCCAGTCATCACAGATATACAGTACTGTGCAAAAGTTTTAGACACCCTAGATTTTTTAAATATAAATTTGGTCTTAGATGTTTATGGTTTTGCTTTCTGTATTAGTGCTTTATATTACTGCTCTTTATAGTAAACTTTTCATTTCATTATTTTTTAAAGCATCTTTGCTTTACAGATTTAATTATTTATTTATTTATTTATTTTTTGCAAGACTTTTGCATAGTACTGTAGTCATTAATGTGCTTTTACTTGTTTGCTTTTAGTTATTGGAATTTCCATGGATATCCAATACCAAGCAAACTTTACTCCGGTCACATACACATGTACTTTGGTCACAGCTAAATGGAACAAGTTCACATCCACTCTCTTGGAGTTGTAGAAAGGCGTTCTGGCAAAAATAGGAAATCACTAACTTAAGTAGAAGAGGCAGGTTGAGAGAAAGTGGTTACAATACTTCATCACAAAATAACTCCTCGAATGCATTGAACGCCACAGATTGATGATATATAACAGTGTAAGAGTATCTGAGGATGGAATTTTCCTTTAACCAACCCAATCATAAGGGTTAGAGAGTATATTTTTGGATGAATATAAAGAATGTGATACATCCCCTGAAACAAAATCAACTAAGGAATTAATATAATTACTAATTTTAAGATAATGTCATTCTTTGCCACTCAATTTTTATTACCCAATGCTTGATGTTAGTTTCTCTTCACTGAGTCAACATGCTGACTTTAGCACAAAACCACAGCTAAGAATAACACATTGAAGAATAAAAGAAACAGAAGTACAGCCTTCCTCCTTTTCTTACCTAAAATGTTGACATCAAGCCGATTGTTTTCAGAATTTTTCAACAGCTCGCGGAGAAAGGCAGCTAAATAGTTGAACACATTTTTATGGCACTGAGGTAGCATGGAAATAACCTGAAAACAAAAACAGAAATCAAAATCAAAATCACTTAAGATGAACACAGTACAAGAGATATAAATAGTGATCTGTGATTTGTTGAGGGCTTCTTTCTGACTGACCTTCTTACACTGACTGGCATTGGAGCAGCATTCTAGGCACTGCTGGTAGAGGGAGCAGGGTACCACAGGTTCTGGGAGGGCATCTAGGAAGAGGAGCAAGGCCTCTGCCACCGAATGGTTACTGCCAGCTACGGGTCAACACAGAGTCAAGGGCATAATCCTTGGTCAGAATCTGCATATTTTCAAAACTAGATGCCAAGGAACAATGAAATATATGTCCCAACATCCATGGGTCTAAATGAGCAAGGCGTCAATAGGTAACCATCCACTTAGATATGAGTTTTATGTTCTTGAAAGATATATGACAATATATTTTTTCTCCCAGTTGGTTATGATAATGATTGTTTCGAAGGATACGGAGAGAATCTGGCATGCCTGTGTCAAGGCAATCCCTTATTTCCTCGAATTCACTCCGCAGCCCAGGTTGCTGAAATAGATCTTCCTGTAAAAAGAAGCATATAGATACAAAGCCTTTCATTTAAGTGCACATCAGAAGAAGCTAACCAGCTAAAGCACCATTCAAGATGGCCTAGCTCTGCGGTTCAGAGAAGCTGCATTGGAATTTGACTTAAAGTAAAAGCACAATATGATGTTTTTTTTAAGATTTTTTTTGGGCATTTTTTGCCTTTAGTCAGTAGAGAGAGACAGGAAAGATTGGGTCGAGAGAGGAGGGGCGACACAGGTCCTGGGCCAGACCCGAACCCAGGTCCTTCACGCCCATGCACCCGAGACCACCAAGCCACCAGGACGCCCCTCATTAGGACTTTTTGAATTAACTTTAATTATTTTTGCCAAAACAACCCAGAGGCTTCAAGAGCTACTTGGCTTAGAGGGAAAACTACTGAGTCATTCCAATATCTTGGTAGCTGCAAGAAACCAAGAGAAAGCTTAAAAACATTCCAACTTGAACTCTGCTAGGTTGCTGTGGTGAGCAGCTAACTTCATATATCTGTCTTTGTAAGAAAGGCACACAGCTGGGAGGAGGCCAAGAGTTACACAATTCACTTAAAATTCTTTAAGGACATGAAACTGCAAACAAGAAAACTACCCAGTCCAAAGGAAAGGAGCACAGTGTTCTTTGACGTTATTACAGCATCAAAATAAAATTTCCTGACCTGTTTGAGGGCATTGCGGAACAAATGATCCACCATCATCCAGATTTCTTTAGGAATGTCTAGAGGCTTTTCAGTGTTCACTGCATTCTCATCTCCCAACACCTCAGTCTGTTGTTGAGAAGATGTAGAGCACAGATTCAACAGTTCAGTCAAAATGGACTCAACAGTGTAAAACTGAAAAAACTGAGAAAAATGTGTGCAGTGGCTAAGTCTGCACTGAGTTAACAATAACAAGATAAGGAAATACAGTAAACATAGATATAATTTCTAGGAAACCTTTCAAATATTGATCAAGTTTGGCAAGAATAAATATAAAATGCATGAACAGCCTTCCAGAGAGATATCACAACTGAAAGACAGTAGGCTGTTTTATAATGCTAATAACCTCATGGACAACACTCTTGCAAGCATGTTCCAGGCCAAGTGATTTCTAGCTTGGCAGCAAGCTCCAGAAACGTAGTATCCCTATTCACATTGGGATGCTTTATCTACCACTTTCTCTGCAAAAATAAGTAAGCAGCCCACAGTTTTGTTCTAGCAGATTCTCGTCTGTATAAATATTAGAAAAGCTTAAAAAAGGCAGAGAAGCTTTTTGGCCACCAGCACATCCGATTTCACTTCAAGCTAGTCACAGTAGTATTATGGTGGCATACACTTATAGATCATGTTCATTATGTCCAGGCTTTCGCTTGCAGGGTCCCGACGCTGAGGAATGCCCTACCTAAGGAGGACCCATTTGTACAAAATGTTTAATGCTGCATTTTTTCTTCCCACTATTGCTGTTATGTATCTTTTTATTGCCAGTTTGTAATTTTTGTTTTGAAAAGTTCAATATAAACCAGTACCACCTTGATCTGATTACTAGCATTCAAGTCCTGCTTTTATTTTTGATGTAACATTTCTTCTAACATGCACATCTATGTAAAACTCCATTTGGCTGTTTTTGGTTAATATTATGTACAGCCCCAGGACACAGAGTTCACTGGCTGATAATCATGTGCATTATCAGTTCAGCTATAAGCTAACCCATCAGATACAAAAAGCATAGTCACACATGCTTTCACTTGCCATTCATCATGATGTATGACAGAATCTATTCTTTACTGTGACCTATGATACAACCCCCAAAGGGGGAGACATATTTCAAGGCCACAGAAAGGAGTCCCTTATCTGCACCTGGCAGCACTAACCAGCTCACTGATGGTCTCCTGGGGCATGTCCTGGATGGGCTCCCTCAGCTGGCACAACGTACGGATGGAGGTGCCATAACAGCTGGGCAGGTAGTTTCCTGACACAGAGACAAAGTAGTCCTTGCCCCGCTCCAGGTGGAGCACCAGGATGTCCTCAATATGTTGCCGGCCAGAGTTTAGTTCAGGTGCTGTTGAGCGGTTGACAAACACCTCCAGGTCAATGTCCACACGACCACCTAGATTTTCAGAGAGATGGAGAACACAAGGTAAGGGGGTGATTGAACTTTGATCAATCAGAAGTTGTTGCCCCCTGGTCAAGCAAGTGGTATATTGTGTGCAAGGGCCAATGAAAGTACTTGTTGTAAAGCATCCTAATATCATTAATCTGTAACACTGTATCTTGTAAGACAAACTCACAAAAACACATAAGCTATCAGCAAGATCAAGGAAGAGGGAAAGGCAAAGCATTGAGGCGCCTCCATACTCTACTATATCTTCCTTCCTCTCATGAGCCTTGGGATCACTCCATTATTTAAAAGCCTCTTTTGTCGGACAGTTCTGAAATTGCCTGGCTTCCATAAAGCATTGCGATGGGAGAGTGCCTCCGTCAATGGCTGTCATAAGTCAAAGCAAACGCAGGGTATGGTATTATCTCGCTTCATATGTTACGGTGCACATACCATTTTGTAAAACCCATAGGTGGGGAGTTCGTGCTTCATTAAATTGATACCCATGGCCCCTGGATGTAACTGGGACTGTGGGTGCCACTCACCTTGAGCGAGGAAGCCTTTGGGGGGGTTGGCAGTGAGCCAGGGCTTGCAGTAGGTGGGCTCATCCAGCTTCTGGATGAACTCAAACTGACACGGGACCTGCCCGTCATTATAGAGGCTCAACGTCTCCGCCTGGTGTTGCATGAACTTGACATCCTTAAAGTGAAACTGTGGGATGAGGGAGGAGTCATATGGTAAGATGGATTGATTCCACTCCATTTCATAGAAATGTCTTCTCTAAATACCTGCACTGGGCTTGGAGCCCAAGATCAATATACAGATTCGGAAGCGGTACTTTACTCATTTAATTCATCATCAAGGAAATTCGATGAGAAGGTAATTCATTGTACATAGTATATCAGGAGGGTGTTATAGCTCCCATTATACTATAATTTGACTGAAAGGGATATGAGGCCCCACCTCTCTCTGAGACAAGGTTACGGACGGAATACACTCATTCTCCATCTTGTCTATGGTGCGTACAATCTCTTCAAAGGTCTTCTTGTAGGCCTCATCATTTACCACCTTAATCTGTGGGAGCAGACAGAGGAAGTCAGAGCCAGAGAAACAGTGCAAGGTGGAACTCACGTGCCTAAACATTGTAGTAGTACAAACAATAAATGAAACCTTAGCTCATGGATATTTCAGCAGTTAAAATCAGCTCAACAAATGGTGCTGAAAGGTTTAATTTAAGGATTGGAATTTGAGAGGTTGGATGTGAGGGGAGCAGATGCACAGACAGCGAGTTGAATCGCATTGCGTCTTTCAATGATTTCAAAAAGGGGACAATAGCACCCTTTCTTTGGGTACAAAGAAACAAAGGACGAAACTTTGATCAAACCAGATGGGAAGTCAGTTCTCTTACCCCAATTTCAAGCAGGGAACTGACAGGCTTGTGGTCACTGGTCTTCAGGGCCATGTGACTCTGGTAATGCAGTTGCCTGATGTTCTTCCCTCTCCACAGGATCCGGTCGCACCAGGCTGGCACACGACATTTTTCACTGAATGCAGAAGGAATAACATAATGATATTCTCAAACATTTAAAAAAAATATCTCTTATTACATGTTATGACAATCTCTGTACTAGCAATTCCACTCTGCCAGACATAGACAGGCCTACGTATGAATTTACCTTGTATCCCACTTGTCAGAGCCAGTGTCATATTTGTAGGTGGGCTGGAAGTCAATCTCTCCCTCCACAAAGCCAACAAACACGGCCTCCTCATCAATCTGCCTCTTTAGCTGAGAACCACAAGCAGCTGTCAGCACCACCACTCATAAACAACAATAAGGAATAAAACTTGTTAAAGAGGAGACCACCATTGCCATTACCTGGTCGTAAGTGTGCAGCGTTTCAAAGTCCTTCTTGGTGATTAGATCCTTCACATTGTCGACCTCGAGGTCACTGATCCTATAGTTGAGGTCCCCAAGCCATAGGACCATGCTGGGGCAGAGGAACAGAGGAAAAGAGAAAAAAACAAGGATAGCATGAATGAGGAACACATGTAATTGCAGCTCAGTGGTAGATGAGAATATGCTGTGTCATATTCAGCAACTGCATCAAACATTACACATTTATCCTAAAGATTCCAAGACTTGAAAAAGGAAAATTGGCAAAGGAACTTCTTTTATGATCAACGGTTTGCATAACATATACTTGGACAGGGGAACTAATTTGTGCCGTTGATGTGGTGGCACAATGCCTTGCCAAATAGTTCTTATGAAACCACTAAATCCTTATGAATGACACTTTAATTCTTTGATACATTAATGGTTTCGTACTTGTGCTTCATGATAGTGAGTGGAGGCTGGGTAAGATCCAGGTGGCGAAACTGGAGACGGCTGCAAATGTCCTTATAGTCTTGGTTACGTCTCTCGTATTCTTCGATGTGGGCAGCTAGGTGAGAGTTGACCACGCAGATGTCAGAGTTGTGGAAGCGAAAACGGATCGACACAGCACCCTTGTTTCCCTGCAAATCAGCAAGTGATTCAAAATGAAAGAGAGAGACAGAAGGAGAGAGAGAGATAGTTGTATTGATCAATCGTTGAAAATTATGTGGGCCACACAACTAAATACTGCTGCAATAAGAACTGGGGCAAAAAGAAAAGATAATACGCAGTTAGACATGCTCTTTTGCTTGACAGTAATCTAATATTACACAAATATTTTGATACTTTGTCTCGGCATAATGCTGATGGATTTTTGTGCAGAACATAAACCAGTCCCTCATTATCCCAGTAAAAGATGGAGCAACATTAAAAAGGCGCTCACTGGACACCAGCAAGCCATCTGCTCTATACTGCAGGGACTGCTAAGTAAGCAAGACTGCATATGAGACAAGGATATGCTATCCTGCAACAGTCCATGAAGAATAAAGGTGGAGCTGCTGGGCATTGTGGTTCAAGGGTGAATGCAGTTCTAAAGAACAGTCTAAAGAAGAAATAGACGAGGTCTGGAGGTACAACACTGAATTAGCTTGCAAGCTTGTTTACAGTTTTCCCAGTGTCTTTTGTTTCTGGCATTTTGGTTGTCCTGCTACAACTTGACAGGAGGACCTCTAGAATCTGTCCTAGAATCTGTCCTCACCATTCTCCCCATGATGCCAGTGCCCACAGTCTCAGCCTCCACTTCAGAGATAAACCCGGCGTGTTCCTTCTTCACATAGAACAGCAGCATGATGCCCACCAGACGCACCAACTTCACCTGCAGCATAAGATGGATGGTTACACACACACACCTAGTCATAAAGAGTACAATAAGGGAAACACGCACAGAACAAAACACAAATTAACACAACATATGTAGTTTGTTTGACATTTTTATATTTTCGTGAAAAAAACTTGCTAAAAAAAAAAAACAACAAAATTTTATTGCCATGTAATGTTCAATCCAATATATATTGCTATAATGTGGTTGTAATACTACTACTACTATTACTACTAACAGACAAAGAAAATTTATTTCCCTTTCTGTTTTCTCAAAGGACTCCTGATGGAAACATGAGCATCGAGGACCATCACAGAATATGATCCAATTTTGCACGGAAGCAAGCATAACAGTTTGATGCGCCTCCCTGTCAGCTTCAGATGAAACATCATTCACATATTAATGTAAAACATTTATTTTTCAGCCTGCTGAGCTTTGCCGTGTCAATTGGGGAGCAGCCAAGTGTGATTTAGTCAGAAGGATGACTGAGAAATTACATGCTATTATACTGGCTCTGTGACTAGGAGGCATATCTTTACAAAAAAAGACTTAATAAAAAATGACCCAGCCAAGGAAGAGGAACCCAACTGGCTTTAGTCAGCACTTTGAGAGAGGGGAAGTACATGAAAGCAAATGAGGGAAAGAAAGAGAGAAAAACCACAAATAAACTTTCATATAGGGCCTGAGCTCACTAAGCCCTCCAGATTAGTGGGGCTAACTTATGTTTTTCCAAGTAAAATTCTTGTATAATATTCCATGTATGTTCTGAGGCATTTGTAGACAAAGAGTTAAAGCCACTATTGTATGTCATGAGCTAAACAAGCCGTCTACAGAATATAGTGAGAAATATCATTCACAACAAATTCAGATTCAAATATCTCTTAAACTTTGCACAGGATAATGCCAGCAAGACCAACTAGTAGTAAAAAAAATACGTCTGACAACAGGGTTACAGAAGAAGATTTCCTTACTAAGGCATACTTGGCATCTGGATGCAGGCCTTCGCACACAGCCTTCATCCACTCATGCTCTTTGGGGGTGTCGTTGAAGAAGAAGGCCTCTTTGCTGAGGTCAAGCTCCTGGAAACTATTGAAAAGGACAGAAGAAATGACTTATTCAGGTTTGATCATCATGTTTGAGGTTTATGCAAATACATTTGTGGTCTTCTTTTCATTTTCCACTCCTCACCACCAATGGAGTTAACTGCAACATAGGCAGGGTTAGTGGATATTTTGCAAGTAGCGCTGAAATCTGTGGGTGGCAATGTCCTCCTACTCAAACCAGGATCAATGGCCAAATACATCTGTGCGGGGTTTGAGCAGTATGTGTCTGTATAATGGGATTAAGTGGAGAATTGCAAGGCTATTCTGCAGCAGGGTGGATGTGACTTACCCCACGCAGTACATGTCAGGAGGGCTGGGAGTGCAGCTCAGCCAAGGACGGAGGCTTTCCTTTGGTGTTTGGCCATTCACATTGTATGTGCCAAGAAAAAAACTAAAAGAGAAAGGTGAGAGATGAGGAGTAGGCACAAGAGATAGTTCAAAGGGAAGAGGTACAAAGTCAGGGAATTTGTTTGAAGAATTGTGGCCTAAAACAAGTTTATCCTGCAACCTGTGAGAGTCTTTAGCAAAACCTAAGCCTTCTCTGTGATTTTTGCAAAGCACCTCTATCACCAACAGGGAGACTAAAACACTACAATGTGCTGAGAACCCCCTCTATGGTGAGCTGATGCAGCTATGCAGCACCCTCAGCCTCCAGCTCATCCCCGAAAGGTGCAGCATAGAGTGCTTTAGATGCTCTTTGTGCTGACCACCATCAGACTGTACAACCCCCAACAGCCCTAGCCACAGCCAAGGAGAGAGTTGAAGCAAGGCACCTCCACTGTACTGGACAATTCTGTACTGCATTTGTGCTTTCATAAGCTCTATGACTAATCATCATCAGTCCAAACATCAGGATATTCAGTATATTCTCTGCATATACTGCAATATGAGTTGATGCATATTTGACATGTGTATGTTTGCTACTTCCAACTGTACATATGTACTAATGAGAACAGACAAGAATGCCATGCACATTGTCACTTTTCTGCATATGCAGTGCCACCAACTGGTGTTTTCTATAAGGTGGACAAGGTGGTCACTATGCTCTACTGCTTGCACACCTGGCATACATGCTGTTATTCATATATTTCATACTTTTCTTAGGTAATATGCTCTAGTCTTTGCAGTAATTGCCAGTTCCATTATGTGTAATGGAACTGGAGAAAACTCATTTGTATTGATGAGGGAGTTGAACGTTCATGTACAGATCCAACACCAGGGGGCAGTGTGGTCTATAAATAAACTACTACCGCATGCAGTGGGCTTTCTTCAATAAATGCTTGATTTCCTCAAGTTATCTGATAGAAAAAAAAAATAAAAAAGGAAGGAAGGAAGACTTTTTGTTTTTTAATTCACACCTACAACTCACATTCTCCTTTACGAAGCTATGTGTTAACCCTGTAAGATGACACTGTTTAAAATGGTGCTTAAATTAGCATAGAGCTATGTACAAAGGAATACAACCCCAAACAATGTTGAGTCATTCTTTTTACATAACACTTCTAAGGTCCAACCTGTGCTCACGGTCATACTGTAGATTCACGTTGTTCCTGCCCACACTGGACTCATAACTAGGCCAGCAGAGTACAGCTCAGCACAACTGTGTAGTGTGAAACATCCTGACTGGCCTCTTAAATTTAAAGCTTTAGAATATGTATCTATTGTATATGCAGAATGATATGTATTGTACTGCCCATTCTAGGTCTTCGACTGTCCCTGTGCACTGCCTATGTACCATAAGTCTCAGCATGTACCGCTGCAAGTTGCTGATGTGTCGGCAGTGTTTCCCCTATAGGGAAGGAAGTGCAGAGCCATATCATGTGAAATGCTTTTTATAAAAAGAGATGCCACATCAAAACCAGTGTTATTAAGTCAGAAAATTACTGTTATGAAGTATGACTCAGGCTCAGAATACATTAAGACCAAGTCGACTTGACATGCCTCTTCACTGAAAGAGACCATTTAGAGTAAAAATAAAATTATCTTGCAAATATTTGTAGCATGGTGGGTAATGATCTTACCAGAATACATATAGGTCTGCACCAATGTGCCCAAGACAATATTCCTGAACATTTATTGTATCTAGCAGTTAAAGTAATTGAGAGTAATGTACCTGAAGCTCTCCAGGTAGGTGTAAAGGTCCTCATTCTTCAGCAGCTCACATCTGATGAGGTTGTCACGCAGGCCGAACTGCGGCATGGCCAGCATCTGAGCTTTGTTGGACGGGGTGTGGCTGGAGGAGCGCACCAGGTCATCCCTGCCCTCACAACTCGCTTTGCCCTGACTACACAGCGCAAGAGAAGGGGCCAGTTAGATGGGAGTGGAGACAAACTAAGACAGAAATGGGATTACATAGCCACAACTGTGTGATCTCAATGGGGATTACTACGAGGATGACGACAGATTATGTGTTTGTGTGGGGTTGTTTTGATTTTCCTATTCAAATACCAGAGTAAGGTTGTCAGTTGCTGCCTGGTCGCTTTCTATCAAGCCATGCCTCTCCTAAAACCAGGAATGTATTTATGTTGTAATACAGACATTACACTCTGCTCCAGTGGCGACAGGCGCCGTGGCTATGCCGTGGAGCTCTATTTCCATAACATCTATACAGGATGGGGCTGAGGGGAGAGGGAGAAATCCAATATGGCTGGCCCCTTTAACCTTCCAGGAACATAGTGTAACTATGCTGTCTTTAAGTATAGGAGGCATTCATTCCAAATGTGGCAATAGCCTAAATGCTAGAGAAGAACTGAACCAAAGACCCCCAGACCAAACAACTCTCCCATCAATGTGCCCTTAAATGAGACACTTAAAGCTGGTTCTTGGTCCATGTGGAAATGGAAGTGACAAAGTGCGTGCTGTCAAAATAATGCCAGAACAAGCTGAATTTTCCTACAGTGTCACTAAAGTGCTTGAGTTTTCAGATGTGCGGTCATCATGAGAAGCGTGAATCATGAATACCAAGATACATGGACGGTACTTCTGCTGATCCTGCTAGTCTAGCCATGCAGAAAAAAGGAACCAACAAGTCTCACCTCTCTGGGCTGGATTGTGCTCTGGACTTTTTTTCTCCACTGTTAGAACTTTTCTCCTCCTCTACCGATCCTTTTTTGTCTGCCCTCAATGATTTCTCTGTTTGGAAGGAGCGGGAGAGAAAGAAGGAGAGAGAGGGAGTGTGTGTTTATTTATTTGAACAATGATAAAACCCAAATTGTGATAAACATAAAAGTGACAAAACACACCAATATAACACAACATAACATAAAGAAGGAATATAAAGAGGCAGTGATACACAGGCCAACGTTTTGGGCAACTCTGATGGGCAACAATGCCCCAAGGAGTTGCCTCAAATTTGAGGACTTCATTACAAAAAAACATCTTGTTGTCAGTTGGATCATGTGTGTCCCTCTGTTCTTGGTTGCTTAGAGGACTGCCTATCTACACTGCCTAAAAAAATGATTCAATTGATTCTCTGTGGAGAATCAATTGGAGCCAATCGTGACAGAATAAAAACAAACACACACAAGTCAATAATAAAAGTGTCAAGTCAAGGCTCAGATGTTGTGGTCAATTGACTGAGGCTGTCGGTTGCAGTTCGTTACAGTTATTGCATCCTGAATAGTTGGAATTAATGGCCGAGTGTCAAGTATGAAACAATATGGCCCCTGTCTCCTGCAGCTTGGCAGAGAACACTGTTGGCTCCTCTGAAAAGGGAAACCAAGTTCTTTGGACAGGAAATTACATTCTAAGAAGTTAAGGCAGGCTATCTCATTGATCGACAGCACTGTTTTATTACCCCAAGAATAAGGAAGCAAAATAGACCTGCATGTTGGTGATCTCTATGTCTCTGTCTCTATTTTATTTACTTTTATTTGCTGCCAAAATGTTTTCGGGAACACTTTGCAGAAAGTTGACAACATGTCTCTGTAACAATGTCACAAAGATAACTTCCTGCACATTTCTTGCAATTGGTCTTAAAGTCTTAAAAAATAACATGTCCTAGCCTAGCTTTGTGTAGCCTAGTCTATTTTAGTGCCATTAAGAATTTAATAGGCTAGGTCTAACATAAGCATCATTTTGAAATACCCATGAGGGGAGAACCTCAGAAGGAAAAATGGCATTTTAATTTAAAACCACTGGCACTCAGAGAGGTGGCTTAGCCTCTTTTCCTTATTTGGATTCTTTCTAAGCTATGTGTATGTGTATGCGTGTGTGTGTCAGAGGGAACAGGAAAAGGAAAGAGGACTGCCCTTCAGATAATGAAAAAATCCCAGCAAACTGTGAGATGCCTTTGGAAGGAGTAGGCCTAGGGCACACACCAAACAGTTGTGTTCACACCAAAGAAAAAACTACACAGTAACTGTAAAATTGATAGCCTTGTATATTCTTGGGTGGCAAGTGACGACGCTAGACCAGTCCTCTACATTTCACCAACCCTGGGTCAATAGTATTTTACTATTAATACTGGTAACTACTTTCTGTGCAGGTGTCCATGTAGTCTTAAAGTTAAAAAAGCTGTTCTGTCTTGTCCTGTAGGTCTCCTATGTATTTCAACACCTAGGTTCGTAATACCTACCTAGCACTCATTTCAAAGTTCAGCATTGTATAACTCCCTCCCACTATCTATCAGTAATAAACTGCAGAGAGAAACTGATTACACCTCTACATTTTTATGCTCAACTACTTGGACAATTTAATGTGAGGGAAACACTTTGATCATATTGGTAGTGAATAACAGAAAGGCTATTCTGACATGTGAAGGCAGACTTCAAGGCAAGTGTATTGCCAAGCCTTTCCATTATAAGCTAAGCAGCTTTGTCTCATTGGAAAGTGGTCGACAGAAAGTTTACAGACAACTGAAGCAAGATAATAAGCTCAGCGGCTTAGTCCCGAGTGAATGTGCCCATTTGGAAACAGAAACAGACATTTACAGGACAGGCGCAAAGGAACCAAAGTCAAAAACTGGCAACCGGATGACAATTCTGTGTCACAACTATAAACGTTATCACACCACCAGCCACAATCGTTTTGTCATTTTCTGCCACTCACACTTTAACTGCAACCACCAACATCAATCAAAAACATCAACAACGACCACCATTGTACCACCGGCAGCGTTAGCTAACCAACTTAGTTAACGTTAGCTAGATATTCTGCTAATAGTCACAGCAGCACCTAACGTTATTAGTACTAATAGAAAATACTACTAGGAAATCACAGTAGCTATAATGATTATTTAGCCAAGCTAATAATGGCCTTCAGGCTTTCTGGCTAAAGTTAGCTTCCTCGAATCGAGAATATTAACGTTACCTAGCTAACACTACATAGCAAGTTAATTAGGGTCAGGTTGCATTTGACAGAGGGATGCAACCGCGTTTCGCTACTCAACCCCAAGTTCAACAAATTTAGGAATATTTCCCCATACCAGAGTCCCTAGACATTTCCCTGCACCGCTCACACGCATTCTCTGCAGACAAACCTCCAATCTCATTGCTAGGCTGGTAGGAGGAGTTTTCCTCCTGCCGCAGAAAGGGGCAGGTTGCCACAGACCAGAGCAATCAACTGAGCAGTGAGAGAAAACGGCATTTGTCCAACCCAGAAACTGCAACTGAATGGATCATCTGAACACGAATAGCTTAAGAAATTAAGGTTTTCGAATAAAAACCCATGCAGTTAAAGCCAAATATGTCATAGCATTTGATTTACACAATTTTGGTGACATTTGAGGAAAATATGGTCATCACTGTGACACTGTAGCAAAGACTGCGTTTATTCACCCTATTGCATGCCTCTGAATTTGCTGTTGTACTTCCCCAAATGTCCATTTCTTAATCAGTCGTGAGGTTTTGATGATGGTTACACAGGTTGGGCCATTTGTGGTCAAGGGAAGTGGCAATTGCAACAAACCCCCAACCCTCCCTGCCTTGAGGCAACCACATGGTATAGACTTTTACTAATGTAAAGACATCTATGCTATCATCAGCAACCATGCAAAACATGAAAATGACAACAACATTACTCATCAACTTAAACAGCATAAGCATCCAACTATCCTGATTGAATGAATGCTAGTAGGCCTATTCTGATTGGGTGAGCGTTCTTGGTAACGGAGCGATTTAAAGTGTTCTTCCATTGAAGGAAATAAGATGACAAACCTGTTTTCCTGTGCTGGTTGATTTTAGTGAGTGATGCTCCAAGGGGTGCAAGCGCCTGTTTGACTACTCCTTGGCCTCTGGTGGCTTTGTGGTACTTGTTGAGCCACTCAAACTTCGGCACCTGTGAGGGAGACTTGCAAACATCTAAAGAAAGACAAAGAAAGAAAAGAGAGAGAATTGGAAAATGTGAGCATGGTCCAAACATCGTGCTTTGGATTTTCTACTGATATGTTTTCAGACAAAAGTGGAGAAACAGCAATGGTAAGGAGAAACAATTTTGAGATCCACAATAGTGATCAAATATCAAACACCAGCCATAACTGGTGTTATAAAAATAGAGAGAGGCAGGTCATTTTTAAAAGCAGCTGTTTTTGAAAATAAAAAATAC
Source organism: Monocentris japonica (assembly GCA_900323365.1). NCBI lineage: Eukaryota > Metazoa > Chordata > Actinopteri > Trachichthyiformes > Monocentridae > Monocentris > Monocentris japonica. The sequence continues at coordinate 46,764 of OOFE01028998.1, forward strand.
TTCCTCTTCCCTGATCTTACACACAGCTCTTCTTGTCTGTGTAACCAACCTTGCTCCCACTAAAGGAATCTCAATTTGATCTGCTTACCTTGATAGTTCTTCATATTCTTCCTATTAATCACAATCTGCCCCGTCACTTAAACTTCCTCTGTGTAAAGTAGTGAGACAGTGCCAGAAGTGACACATCCCTAACAAAGTAGACTGTGTGTCAGACAGACAAAGCAATTAAAAAAGCTTCATTAATTAAAGTAGTTAAGAGGCAGTAACAGATCCTTTTGAACCATTTCTCTGTCCTATATACAAATGCTTTACAAAGAAAGCAAGAAGCTACACAGAGCAGATCATCTAAACTCCACTCCTTCTTTCTCTTTCTCTGTCCTCGCTCTCTCTGCCTCTCTCATGCACCATGTGCGTCATATGTTGACTGACAGGTGAAGTGACACTACTGGTTCGGTTGTAATTTGTAGTGAGCAGCAAACAACAGCCAGTGAGCAGCCGGTGACTAATGACACTGTTGTCTCTTTTTACATTCCACTTTCCTATTGTTCCAATGTCCGGTTAAAAGTAAAAGAATTTGGGTATTTTATTAAAAAAAACAACTCTTCATCTCTTCTATCCTACATACTGTCACATGCTAAGTAAATGCAGACTGCATTTGACTTGCTAGGCAGGTTTCCTGTGGAGATAATAAAAGCAGATTATTTGCATGCCTTCCCACATCACCAAGTGTCTCAGACATGATACTCATTTCTTGATCAAATACTAAGATAAACTCTAAACAAAGAATAAGTGCTCTTCTATTTGAGGTCCAAGTGAGTGTAGGAACCCTGCAACATTTTAAAACTGAACACTGCTGCTAAAATATCCATCATAGGGTTTTCCTCAGGATAAGAAGTGCTGATCCCATAGGTCCAGAGAGCTGTGGTTTATTGATGAATTTGGCTGCTATATTTGAAAAAAAAAACAAGTACTTTCAAGACCATCCATTCATTTGCAAAAACGTTTAAGGCCTTATTTTATCTTTCTCAAATTCACAATCTTTCCAGGATTTTCAATGCCTGTGGGAACCCTTGGTGAGAGCAAAAGACACATAATTACATGCCATGTAGATCGAAGTCTGAGGCATAACCTACCGCTCCAGGCCCTGTTGACCTCACTGAGGAAGAGGCGTGAGTGGGAGCCAAAAGGAAGTCTAAGCTCTAACTCCTCCTCCTGGAAGCTCACTCTCACCCTGGTGTCAGCACCTAGCATGGAGAACACAGGCAAAGTTTGATGTACAATTTTATGCGGTGGATCAATGATATAGCTTAGTGTAATGAAGCTGTAACAGAAATGAAGGAAACTGACCCACAACTGCAAGATCATCTGGTGAGGAAACTATGGAGATGGCAACATAAGACATGTATTAGGATGTGTGAATTGCTATGCCATGTCAATATTAAAAAAACAACCAATAATGATCTTGGTTTTGAAGATTATTCCTCCCATAGACCCCTTTTGCATGATTCTCAAGTTACAGGTAAAATAGAGCACATCTGCTTACCCTCCACAACAGCAAAGTCATGGGAGATAGGAATAATGTCCTCCAGTGACACATCAGCAGCAGTAATGGCCATCCTTCTATGGGTGTAAACAAAAAGCCTACAAAAGATAAAACATTACACAACTTAAGTTTTGGTAAAAAATCAATCATGCTGAATCAATAATGTTTTACATCATAATCTTTATGGTATTGTATGTCTGTATCTATAAATACTAGGTCTGGTACAGGAGGTCTGTTTTAACTCACGCATGTTCTTTTGAGAACTCCACCAAACCCAGTAGTCTGCTTTCTGTGACATTGTCGAAAAGGACAACACACTGGACGGCATGTTTACAATTTAGTTAAGGACCTTTTGAATTCATGCATTCATGAAGTAAAGACTCTCATTGGCACCTGTCCGTGAGTTGTGCAATCGTAAAATCTATATTTGTAAGTTAGTCCACAAGAAAATACATACTTTCCTCTCATTGTAAGTAATCTTGGCTATACGAGTAACGAGTAACGTATTAAAATGAAGAAAGAGCGGTAAACGAGAAAGCTTTGGCTGGTGAAACAAAGTTGCCACCCTGTGGATAAAAGGTCTTATTGCAAAGGTTGGACCAAAGCCTCTGAAAATCACACCCGTCTAAACTTGCTGTGTTAACGAAAACGACGTTTTTGTGCTTTGCCTAGACTGAGGTAAAACCCGAAGTATGGCAGGATTTAGATATGATTTAGAGAAATATCATCCCTATGACAACAACCTCGGCACGGCCTCGCCCCAGGCTCTGCGTCTGTGCAGCGGATTTGAGTAAAAATAAGTCGAGTTTAGTTCAACTTTGACTTGAGGCAGATAATCAATCCCCCGTGTAATTTAAACAGCATAAACCAACGCATGTAAATGCCAAAGGATACTGTGATGCAGTTTTCTTCTTTTGCCAAAGTTTCTTGAATTGCGACGGACTGATCCATGGTGAGGGCTGTTACTTGTGTGCCAACTTGTGCCCAGCTGAAAGGATCTACAGGCTTTACAAGCTCCTATTTCTCTATTACTCTTCTTTACAACAGCAGAAGTGACATTGCAGCGCGGTGGTTAAGAGTGGCTCCATGTAGACCGACATCATTCCGTTTTGATCCAGATGTTTTCTCCTTTCCTGCTGGCCCAGCCCGACCCAGACTGCCACGCACTGATTCAGGATTGCTCTACGGACCCGGAGTGACGTCACATCTGGGCTGTCATCAATTCATCTTCAATAGGATTAGGCTTTAGGCTACTGATAGGATTATGTCCTATAATAGAGCTGACTTCTACAAATGATAATTATATCAAAGCTTTCATCCAGAGTTTGTGAGCAACATTTAGGGTTTTACCGATATATCAGGTTGCAGATATCAGACCGATATTAGCCACTTATTAAAGGGAAAATTCACCCTAAAACACCTTTAACTCTGTTACAAAATAGCTAAAAGTAAAAGCATCCATTGGTGGAATTTTTCTTTAAATATTAAATAAATATTGGCCAGTCATGTTGTCCATCAACATTTTATTTATTAATTTATTTGTTTATTGATTAATTAATTTATGGTGTTTTTTGAATTAATTCTTCATTTAAAGGCCCAATGTATCCCAGAGTTTCCTCTACCATTAAATAGGTGTGGTGGGTCACCCTGCCTTAAAAAGCTGCTCTCCTGAAAATAATTTCATTACTTTGCATTTCAATGAGAGTTTTAGTGTCCCGTGATGGTCTAAATGCTGTTTTAGAGCCTTTTCCACGCTGACAAGAATAACATTCTGGGGGAAAACACTGAATGGATGTATTTTTTGACATGGAAATTATTACATTTAAAGATACTGAATATTGGCACAAAATACTGGCTATCGGCAGTTTAAATATTAAAATATCAGTACCAGAATTGGCCTTTATTAAAGCCCCATATTGGTCGAACCCTATTATGAAGCAACATTTGCTTTTAATACAGTCACTGCAATTCATGATACAACTAATACTACTATAATTGATTGAAAAGGACTGCTGCTTTGGCTTAAAGGTTGTAGAAAAAGGTTGTAGCTTAAAGGTGCTCTTTGGAAAAATGGGGAAACTGGCAAAACAAGGATTAAACATCCAAGGTGAGTCTCACTTCTGAAAAAATTAAAAGCCTTTATTTATTTGGCTGTTTCGTGGTGCCAGATTAAAAACGCACCACCTGTGTCAGTATGTTTATCAACATTTTTGATGATGCTTACACTCTCAGATCATCAATCATCATTAAACACACCTGTGACTATACTGATGAAGGCAGCCATACCACAAGCTGTGTATATACAGGACCAGGCCAACTAGAAGAGAATACAAAAAATAAAAAACATTTGAGGGTTTATATGTATTTATTAAATTGTAGTTCATCATGAATAAGCTGGCCTTTTGAAATACAATGCTGTCATGGCATTTTGCACAAAGAAGGCACAAATTCATGGTGTGCATCCAGCTGTGAGATTTTGGCTCTCTTATGATCAGGGTAGAACTCTGGTCCTCTTATGGAGGTTGGGCTCGGTGAGCTGCTGGGCCAAGGTGATGTTCCTCGGTCTCTTGGAGGCATGGTAGCTCGGCCCAGGGCCAGGTTGAGAGACTGGACACCCGTCATCCTCATTTTTTCTCTTTCTGGAACATTCCCCGGTGGAAGAGGTGAGAGCAGTGGCCTCTGCAAGAGTCAGAGGTGCAGAGCTCTTAATGGGAGCAGTTGTAAACCTAACAAAGGCTCCATCTGTGAAACACAGCAAGAATAGATGACAGTATTATAACCTTTATGGAAGAGGAATAGAGAAAGTGGAGGAAAAACATGCGCTATACAAAAGGGTATAAAAGCAGCATTTCTGACAGATGCAAGACACCAAGCAGTGATCTTACCTGAACACTGCTTGGTGTCAGTAGCAGTTTTACACACTGTGTCAGTAGCAGTTTTACACTCCTCCTCAGTAGTAATGGGAGTGCAGCAAATGGCCAGTTTGATCACAGCCTGGTGGAGCTGGCTGGATATATCCTTGGCAAAGGCCAGTGGAGCAGGGCTACCTGGTCGAGACACTTCTGGAGACAAGGTCTCAGCTGTGGGTTAAGAAGGACAAAAATGTGTGTGAGCTGTTACTGGAAATGTTATGTAACTGGAAGATACTGTAACAAAGGGAAAACAATATATCTTACGTGAGGAATAGCCAGAATCAGTGCCGCTGATGTTGTCATTGTCAATGTCAGAGTAGCTGTCAGCCTGACTGGTCACAGACTGGTGAAGCTGACTGAAGCTGAGTCCAGAGAAGCTGGGGGTCTGGAGACTGGGGAGATGACTGGGACCGGGTGTTCTCCAAGGATTTGCCAAGCTCCAAGTGGAGCCCAAATCTACAGATTAAAATTGTATAATTGTGGAGTCTGTGTAATCACGGACTGGACTAATATCTATCGAAAACTGAAGTAGCTACATAGCTAAAGCTAACCTGTGAGGTTAGGGTGACTTTCAACTGCCCCCTCTCTAGAAACATAAATGTAGTGACCAGATATCCCAGACTGGTGGTTCTGGAAGAGGGTGGAGAGTGGTTTCCTTGGTCTTGATCAAGAAGAAGGCCACCTCCAGTCTGGATTAGTGAGGCAGGCATAGTGTTTTGACAGTTCAGATAAACCCATCTCTCTCAGTCATGACAAAAGAAATCCAAGTATGGAGAAAATATTAATGTGTGAAATTCATGTCTCACCTAGATGTTGACGTAGAAGTTTCTGATTTGAAAGCAAGCTCATATTCATGCATCTGTATCTTAAGTGAATTGTTTAGAATCAACACACATGGTTCATTTGTTTGGTGCTGTTTCACTGGTAAAACATTCAATGTGTTCTATGTGTTCTATGTGTTCTATGTGTTCTATGTGTTCTATGACAATTCATTTATTCTATATGTTCTATGACAATTAATTATGACAGCACTAAGGATTTTTCCAGAACATTAAGAGTCACTTGGTGTGTTTTATCATTGCAACAGTAATTGCATCAGGACTAATTCCTTGAATTTCCGGTTAAAATCTATACCACAATAACTACTGATAGTCGTTTAAAAACATATATTTTATTATATTTATCTCATTTTCAAGCGGAATTATCATATTTTGTACAATATACAAAGAATAGAATAAATTGACACAGTTTTTAGGAAAGCAAATGAAACATATACACTTAATTTTCTCCAACATTTACATGCCATGACAACAATGTCATTCACAAAAATTCACAAAAAGCAAAGTAACCTATAATGAGTAATGAGTTGCAGTTGCACAGTGCATTATGATAACATTTAAAGAAATGCTTCAGCAAAGCTTCAAACACTCTGTAACAGCCCATCTGATTTGTTTTTCTTAAAGTGCATACAGATTTGTAGCTGCATGATTCTCACAATGGCTTGAAGCTATTATAATTTAGGGGAAAAAAGTTTTGGTAACAGAATTTTTACAGTAAAGTAAACATGTCAAGTTTAGGCTACCTCACTCATGCAGTATTAAAAGTTGTCTACATTCAGTTTGAAATGGTAAGGCACACAGTACATCTGTAGATGTCTACTTTCATTGCTCTTTCTTCAAGACGTGAGGACAGCTTGGACACACCAAGGACATCAGAGGTTATCAGAGAGTAACAGGAAGTGAATCACAGATAGGGCCATGTTTATGGCCATAAAGAATCATAAGAACTTCAATAACATACAATTCAATTTTAAAACTTCAGAGAGCTATGAAATGCAGATTATCTTCCACTGTTATACACAGCTTTTGTTTTCTTAATAATATTGGTGAATTAACTAGTTACTATATAGTTACTACATAGTAACATTGATATTTAGTTTATTTAATTTATTGTTTTTATTCACCTATTATGTCTCATTTAATGACACAAATTACTTTTATTACTTTTTATTTTATTAGTTTTATTACTACTTTCTTTTGCCATATTACTTGGGGGGATAGATTTACAAGCCTCTATGGGTTTTTAATCTCACCTGCACAATTTGTTCACTTATGTATTCTGTTCTGTATTATTATTGTTTCATTGTGCAAACAAATTTTTAAAAAAGAACTGCACCTTAAATATGATGGGGTGGGCTGATAAATGTCTTTTGGCATGCTTGTCCTCATTAAAGTTCCTGACTCTCAGAAATACTGTTCAAAGCCATTTATCAATGGTCTTGAACATAAAATTAAAATATATATATTGGAGGGTCATTTAAAGTAAATCTGAATAAAAAACAAATACAATCATTCAATGACACATTGTGACTGAAGCTTTACAAAATCAAATAATCACATACACATATACAATCAAATATTTTGAAGAATGGTGGCTTTTAAGAAGTAAGATAAATTGGTGGAAGTAGTGTTAACCTGTGAACTGCTAAAGCTTTTATCTGGAGTGAACAGGAAGCACAGGAAGGCTCTGGTTTCCTAATGGCCCACACAGTGGCACAGTCGCTCACATCAGTGAACTGATGCCGAGTAGGCAAACTAACAAGGCAATCAACTCTATGTGGAGATTAGGTCCCCTTGTGGCGAAGGAGACAACATTCAGTGTACCGTTCAGCCAGAGGCAAGAGGTTGAAGTGGCGTTGCAGCATTCTAGATGACATGGAGTGGGTGTGGATGAGGTTTTGCACCAGGTTTGGCCAGAACAGTTGGTGGTGCAACCTGCTGTCCACTTCACCTTGGAGCCTTGGGTCTCCTTCCTCAGCTGCAAGGGCATAAGGGAGAAGAGGTTGGGTGAGAAGAGGCTGGGTGGGAGACCTACAGGCTTTGGAAAAGTCTAAATATGAAATTTAAATGTTTAAATGTTGTTTGAACATTGAATACTAGAAAGACCAAACCACTGTCAATTGACTGCTGTTTTGAACTTTGGAACTGAAATATCTCAGCTTGGATAGCTCAGTGGTTAACACTGTCACCTCACAGCAAGTTCATGTGGGTTTCCCCTGGGTGCACTGACCTTTGTCGTGTTAAATGAGTCGAAGATGTTTAAACCAAACTTCATAGTCAGTCATGAATATGATATTTAGTGATGCAAAATCAATAAAATCAATAAAATAGTGTCCTTTGGGTTAGGTGGGAATCATAGAAGTTAGAGTATGTGGTTGTGTCGGCTAGTTCTTACCTCACAGTGGCGCTGTGAAGAAGAACATGTTGTTGCTTTGGTAAACCATTTGTAGCAATCTGCCTTGTCATTGCATGCACCTTCATGGCATTTGTTTCCCTGACAAAAAAGAAAAGATGATGTTGATCTCACATCAGGTCTGGGTCAAATAGTGTTTTGAAATATTGTTTGGTAAATATATACTGTATATATATATATATATTTTTTTTTATATATATATATTTTTTTTATACTCCTTAGGAGCATTTTTCACATTGGACAATATAATAGCTGCCAGATAGTTAAGACAGTCACAGGAAAGTATTTGAAAGTCAGTTTTGTACAGTTTTCTACTATCAAAATTGTCCTAATGCAGTAAAGTATTTGCAACTTGGGTCTCTCACATATCAGATCACATCACATCAGATTGCACACATATACACATGAGCCCAGATATCGCGGGTGTCAGGTGGAAACTGCATATTTCCAAAATGTCAACTTTTCAGGAACTTAAGAGGAACAACCTGGTTTTAGTGTGGCCACAATGCATTTTTGACTCAACCCATAGATGAACATGTAATTTCTACATGACAGCAGAGATATGCATTCATACACACTCACACACTCCTTCTCTTTTATACACACTCATACCCCTGACTCTCCTTGGTCTCTGCTGCCCACCTTCCCCAACAGTCTCCAGTCTCTGAGACCAGCTGAGCAAGATGAGATAGGTTGAATTGAATTAACACAAACACAAACACAAACCCACGTCTGCACACACTCATAGAAACACATGCATGCATGCACACACATATACATACACAGACTTGTCCTTACATTGCTTGCTGTTGTTTGGGTGTTGGGGGCTACTGTTGTGGCGACTGGCGGTTGAGTGGTCATTGTAGTCACTGAGAAGATGTAAGGGAAATCAAGACTATAATGCATGCCTGCAAATATGCTGTATGCTATATTAATCAATTTTAAGGAGGGGAGGTGGAGGCTGGATCTGTCTACCTGTGGTAGTCAACATCATGGATGCAAAAGTAGTGTTGAGGCAGCCAGTAGAATTGCAGCACCCTACAGAGCAGTCAGTCTGAGAGGCATTGACACAGGCATCAACACAGGAGGTGCTGCAGCTTGCATTGTAGCACATGTCCGCCTGTTTAAGCAACTGAGAAAGATTAACACATTTAGAAGAAAGTTAAAAAGTCCATGTAGCATGAATTTAAAATGTACTTAGTTTTCTGACTTTTTGCGAAGGTCAAGGACCACTATAATAAGATGAGATAAAAGTGAAATTTATTGATCCGAGTGAGAAAATTGGGTCGTTGCAGCAGCAAAAGTAACAGGATTCAGTATTGAAAAGGAAATAGGATTTAACCACACAACTCGAATATACAAATAAGCGCTAAAAAATAATAGAAATTATGAAATAATAAAGAAATAAAAGTAATAGAACATAATAAAAACAATTGTGGGGTTATGTAAACATATGTTTACCTGACATAATATGTAAACAAACTTCAACACATTAAGTAGACTGTGAGAGAAATATGGGGAAAATATGGACTACTAACATTTATGGAGTTACTTACAATTGTTACATACAGATGTTACTAACAGTCTCAATTGCTTACTTCAATATGGATTACTAACTATGTAACATTTGCTGTGCATGTAGGTGTAAGCAGATAGTAAATACATATGCAGTAGATATATGATTGAATGAGTGTAAAACATCAATAGTTTTGTTAAATGATTCAAATGGTTACGTTATGTTAGCATCATTTCATCCCCTACCTGACAGTAGTATGCACATGGGGTTGCATTCTGACTGGTGTACATAGCATTGCAGTCTGAGTAGTTACAGATGAACGAAGGGCAGGATATCTGTGTCCAAGAGAGAGGGGAGGGGCATTATGAAGATGACAGGCTAAAAAGACAAGGAAGAAGATAAGGTAGGGAAAAGAAAGAGACACACACAGTACAGTACATTCAGGCTCTCTCACATAAACTGGATTTACCATGGTCATAGAGTTCCAGGAAGTAGTCCCATTAGTTCCATATGTGACACCTGTCAGCAAAAAGGATGGATGTCATGTCAAAAGAAAATGAAAGACTCTAGTGACAACAGCTACCTCCCATTTACATAAAAAAAGCCTGGGAAATGTATTTAATTGTCATACTTGAGGTAGAGGAACCAACGGCTGGAGACATGCTGGATGATGAACCAGCAGAACCTGAGGCTGTCATGGAAGTAGCTGTCATGCTGGTGGTGGATTGGGTCATGGTTAGTGCTGTGGAGGAGGCAGGGGGAACAGCTGTGGAGCCAGTTGAGGTGGTTGTGGTGGAAGATGTAGAAGTAGCACTGGGTGTCATGCTCGTGCCAGACTGTGTGGTGTTGGCTGTTAAACCTCCTAAGGTTGTTGTGGAGGCGGCAGAGGGAGTAGTAGAGGCATTGGAGGAGGCATTAGGGGCACTAGTGTTGGATGAAGCCGGCACTGCACTTGTCATTGTAGTGTTGGATGTGGTAGAGTTAGTCTGGGCTGACACTAACATTGATGGTAGTAGTAGTCCTAATAGGAAGAGGAGCAAGATACCTGTGCAGAGAGGTATTTTGAGAGAAATAAGAGTGAATGGATGACACAAAGATACCTTGACTTGCAGAAATATTGTCTGTTATGTTTCTTAGCCAGGTGCTTGTCACAATATGGTTGGGACGTTTCTACATTTGTCCTGCATTTGTTACCCTAAAATTATCATTGGAAACTTTTATCATTAAAACAAATGGGTACCACTAGCTGAAAGCTATCAAGTGTGTTTATGACTAACAGTACCAGTAGCTGCTTTGAATAAGGGATATTAAAATGCAAACACAAACACAGGAATAGGAACGTTTCCCCACATTGTAATTTGTGAAGGAAAATAAAAAAAATGTATTCAAAACAGTAATGGTCAAGGTATCCCTTTCAAAAGTGTGTGTGTGTTTGTGTGTGTGTGTGTGTGTATGAGAGAGAGAGAGAGAGAGAGAGAGAGAGAGAAACTGTGTGTGCAAGCACACATGCTTGCATATGTGTTTCTTTGTGTGTGGCCATATGTGTGCAGTGTGGGTGCACAGTAACCATGCAACCATGTGTGTGTCATCTTTTTATTCATGAGAGAGGTCCAGTATGGCTTCATTACTGTTCATCTGGGAGTTACTGAGTTGCAATGATTCTACCAGTTACTGGTTCTTGAAAAATGCTTGTTTAGTGACTATGAACATGTCCTTGACAAAAATTCATTGCTGACATGGCTTTAATATTTTGTTTATAAATATAGTATGTATGGGCTAATGGCACTGTAAGATGCTTTGGATAAAAACATCATGCTATTTTGCAGTGGCAGGGTGTCCTGGTGGTTACATTTACATTACATTACATTACAGGGATTTAACAGACGCTTCAACGCATTCAACGTAGGTAGGCACGAGAACTACTAGTCACCAGAAATCGTAAGAGAGGCTGTCTCATAAACCTGTTCCAAACCCGTAACAGCATCCACAGACATGTGTGCTGTTGAAGTGTCTTTGAGCAAGACACAGAACCTCTACCTGCATTACACAGCTGACAGTCAACTGGCAGTGACGGTGAATAAGTGAACACACACTCATACCTGTGTCTTTTGTGAAAGTGGTGGAAGCCATTATCTTGTAGCTCTTTGTCCAGTCTGTAATGACATTGTATTTTTTAAAATCCATCATCTTTCTTCAATATAATATAAAGGTTAAACACCATTAATTCACAATAGCTGCTGGACCCTCTGCTATTAATGTCCATAAGGGTGCATAAGCATGATGAAAAATCTCAGACAAATGAATTGATCAACAATATGCTTTAATTTGCGTGTTGACATAAGACCTCTATGGTACATAGCAGGCACAATCAAACTGTTTACCCGTGGTAATAGATCTCTGAGTTACAACCCATTCATTGTAATCCACTTTGGCAGTTCCTTTGATCTATGGGATCTGCCGTCTGTGGTCTCCTCCACTTACAATTCTCTAATTGTTTTGACGAAACTTATCTGATTATGGTTTGCATGAGTCACCATGGAAGGAATTAGGAGGAGGTAAGGTTAGGAAGTGCATTTCAACGTAAATATCTCAAATGAGTGGAACCTGCAGGTGATAGCAGAACATTTTAAGTTTAAGCATGACGATCAATTCTGGCTGTGGTCAGGTTAATCCTCTGTAGAAACACTGGCAATTATGTCATAGAGTGTCTCTGTTTGCATTGGTTTATCAGTGAACACAATTAAAATGTGTTTGTTCCTCTATCAGTCCCCTTAGGGAACACCACTAAGCGGCATGGCTTGTTTTTTCCCCTCTCCCTTGGATCCCAGCACAGCCCCCTATGGGCTCTACACCCTGGAAACTGAGTGACAACAGTGGCCATTTTAGCATCCAGGTCAAAATGCGTGTTTTAAATGCAAAGAAAAAAGTTCTCAGACTATCGTTTTGTCCTTCTTATGTAAGCTAAAAATGTAATTTGGCATTATGTTCTACTGCTGAATCAAGTGCAAGATTTGAATTATATGACTGATTAAAATAAGAGAACCCTTGTCAAAATCATTTGCAATATCTATATAATAAACTATTCTTATGGATGTAGTCTAAATCATAAATTGGGTTTGCTGTTGTTTTGTGAACCAATTTGTCATCAGCCACACCAGAATAATGACACAGATTGAACACAATTAATTGTTTTTGATTGATTGAAAAAATGTTTGATCATTTCATATGAATTGTAATCAGATTTAATAACATTTAACATTTAAATTATACATTGTTATTTAAGTAACCAACCAAGAAATTCAACAGTATTTATCCAAATCAATGGTAATGAGTATTTACACATACATTCATAACAGAATAGTCAGAACTCAAGTCATTATTCTGTCATAACTTTGCTAATACACATTAGAGTCGAAATATAATGGTATCACAACCTTCCACTGTATCATCTGCTGATTAAAATGGTGCCCACTCTTATTGAGCTGCATTGCAAAACTCTTTCTATAGTTTTACTTTACTTTACTTGCACATGCACACAATACCTATCATTTATCATCAAAAATATTTCTAGAAAAGTCCACTCACGTGGCGCGCTCCCAGGAGACTTTGCAGGGCCTATGTCAGCTGTGGGTGAAGTGAATAGTCTCTCTCTGTCTCTCTCTTTCTCTCTTGGTCTCTGTCACCTCCCCCCTTCTCTTCCTGCTGACAGCTCTGTAGTGGCAACCTTATAAGTGAAAACTCTCACCTGCACTATCCCAGTCTGGGAGGAGGAGACTAAAGGCCTGCTGTTGCTGGGTGGGGCTAAAGATGCCATTGGTGACGCTGAGAAGAGCTGTCTCAGTACTATGCTGCTTATGAAAGCCAGATTGCAATTTGTCAAAAATGTTTTTTACTAATACTTTTTCTACTACTGCAAGGAGTTGTTTCGATTATTATTTTTCCCCAGAATTTTTGAAATGAAGGAAAGTTTAGAGATGGGTCTATAATTATGGATCCAGGCATGTTTTTTTCAGGAGAGGCTGAATACAAGCAATCTTGAAGTAGTCAGGGACACAACCAGTAGACAGGGAGCTATTAAGTAAACTGGGTCCTATAACATCTAAAACTTCTAGAAGAAATTTTGTGTATATATAGTGTAAATAATAGTGTCCATAAATTCAATCAAGGCAACAGGTAAAAAATTATTCAAAGAGTCAAGGAGAGGACATGGAATATCAGTAAAAGAGCTACACAGATATTATGGACCTAATGGCCTCTTCTTTATCAATAAAAAACTTTTAAAACCTTTTGCAGTCTCCATTAGAGGAGGCAGAAGCACCAGGAGTAACTGGGTTCACAAGGCAATCCACAGTGCAAAATAGAAAAAGGGGTTTATGTCTACTGGTAGAGATGAGATCTGACAAATATTTGGTTCTAGCTTCTTTAACTGTGTTATTGTACAAGGTTAGCAATTCCTTCAGATACAAGTAGTGGACCTTGAAGCCTAATGCTTTTCCACCTACATTCTGCTCTCCTACATTTCCTTTTACATTGGTGAATGTTGTCATTTATCCATGGAGCTATATCAAACTATCTTTTAATTATGTCTTTTAATAATCCTAGCTCCCTGTGTTCCAGTTAAACATAAAACAAGATATAGCATTACAATACAATGTAGTGTTGTATTCCTTAGTTGACGGTTAACCAAAACTGAACACCCAACAATTAAAGATTTACGAAAATAACTCATAGGATTAAGCCTCTGCTAGAGCATAAGGGTAGGAGTGAGATTTCCATGCCTTGTGAAGTGATTGTATAGGGAACCTCTTGGTTTCTGTTCAACACAATGTGAAATCAAACCCCCTCTCTCTTCCAGCCATACAGCCGCTACCGACTACAATTACTTCTTTGTGGACTGAAGAATGTAGAATTCTCGGACACACAAAAGGCACCTGCAAAACTCAGGTGACAAAAGTCCTTCCTTTTTCATGGCAACTGTGTGTTTTTATGGGAAGAAACCCACACAATTGTGTCTGATGTGTATGGCTTATTTGAGGCATTGCTCAGTTTTATTCACCACAGGCCATTTGATGTTTATTTCTGTCATCAAAATAAGGCGGCAAAATCAATATTATCATACATTTTTTAAGTCTGTTTGAAAATGGTTATTTCCTCTAAACATCATGCTAGGGGCGTTTTCAAGATCTTTAAAAGCACTGCAGTATATAAGCTGTTTTGCCACACAATCTGATAGCCTTAGAGGCACAAAACAATGTAACAATCACCTCCTGTACCTCCTGTTCCCTTTAACAGTACAAGCCAGTGATGACGTTGCAATGATGGTCAGGAAAACCACAGTCAAATAAGATGGGTATCTTTGGAATAAAAGATGTCAGTATACATCCACAACCGGGGGTTTTGTATTGCTGTTTCTTTGTTTGTTTGTATGTATGTGTGTGCATGTACACTGTGTGTGTATGTGTGTGTGTGCATGTGTGTGTGTGTGAGTGAGTGATTGTGTGAGTGTGCACGCACACATTAAAAGAGTTTTCTATGTCCATTAGGAGAGGACATGACCTGAGTTAAGAGGCTGAGTGTTTCTCTGTCCCCCGAATGCAGACAACAGACTCACACAGTACGCCTGAACGGTGGCTGACCGTGTAAGGGCTAAATTTATATGCCTATTCACACACAACAATTAACCATGCAGATATTGCCTGTAGGGTCATATTTCACCCGAATGCCCAGCTTTACTTTGAAACCAAAGACTCTATAATCAATAAGATAGGATCAACTAAAAACACTGTCCCAGTTCACGCTTGAATTTCTACTGGTGAGAGGTGCAAGAATGATGACTAAAATGCCTCTGGTAAGTCATCCTATTACCAACTGTAACCCACAAGAGATAAGCATTAAATACAGGTAATACAGTGTGTAAGCTCAGCAAGGAATTAATTATTTTCTTTTCATTACGAGTCAGAATTAATGTTAATGTGGTGTCCGCACAGAAAATCTAAATCAATTCAAAGTTCAATCAAAGTTCAGCGTAAACTTTTTTTTTTTAATTTGTATATAATATTTGCTTTTGAATGGTTCTATTCCAAAGCACTACATATCCAATTTGAGGGGGAAAAAATCAGTATTCAATAGCTCTCAAATATAGAGAATATAGAGAGACATTAAAAGATCATTTTATCAAATAAGGAATACATTTAACTAATATTTTATATATTCCCCTAATTTGCTATTAATCATTTTGTAAGTGCTGTGTTTTAGAATGGTGGATATCTTTTGGGAACAATACTCAACTCATTTTGTTTGCGACTGTATAACAAGCACATAGGGTCTCATTTGAAATTCAAATTAGAGCTTGCTTGTTATGGAAGCATATATTTAACTTATTCCAAATGTTCATGCAAATTGGAAAATGAAAATGCAATCTCACAATAACATTTTCATTTTCCACTTTTGCATGCATGATTTGAGTCAATATGAAAATTAAAATGCAAACATTTGATTAGCATTTGTATTTTCATACCATACGTACTGGTATGCACATTCACTGACAATATTAACATGTTAATAAAACAGCCATTTGGCATTTCATTTTCAGTGACATGTCTCGCTTTGTGGTTAACAAAATTCTAATGTTAATTCCAATGTGAAAAGTGAGAAGCAGCGCCCCCTTTGGAATTGAATTGTTTTGCTCTTAAGCCGTTTCGTTAATGAAACTTAATGAAAATGTAAATGAAATGCGATTGTATTAACATTTTCATGGTCTACCGACCTGTCAGTCATTCTCTGAAGGCGGGGCGATGTTTCAGGCACCGTTTCCCTCATTTAAAGATGATCACTGCCACAATGTCGCCGTACAACAGTACAATATCTCCAAACACAAGTCAGATTTGAGGATGGCCACACTTTTATTGGCATACATTGGCTAACACATTCATTGATAGCATGGACATTCAAAACTGAATGCTTAACCATAAACCTATCAATCTAATTTCAGACTTTAACTTTGGATGTGTTGTAGGCTAACAATGCATGGCAAAATGAAACATATCAACAGAAACATAAACAGAACTATGAAATCATAAAAAAGCTTTGTGGTTAAGTAAGATAGTAAACTTACATATTGCATGTTTAAACCTGATCTAGTGCCAGTTATGTTCACTTAATCTCTGTGTCTGCATGACCAATGAAAACTGTCAGAGAACACAATACGATGCTAGAATAACAACAGCCCTAGTTCCGGTTGACACGTGAAACATCGCCCCGCCTTCAGAGAATGACTGACAGGTCGGTAGACCGTGAAAATGTTTATGCAATCGCATTGCATTTTCATTTTCATTAAATTAGGGAAACGAAATGGCTTAAGAGCAAGACAATTCAATTAAAAGGGAGGCGCTACTTCTCACTTTTCACATTTTAATTAACATTTGAATTTTGTGGCTTTTTCATTAACATTTTAATATTATCAGTGAATGTACATACCACTACATGAAAATTGAAATGCAAATCAAATTATTGAATTTTCATATTGACTCAAATAACGCATGCAAAAGTGCAAAATGAAAATGCTATTGTGGGATTGCATGTTCATTTTCCAATTCACATTAACATTTGGATTAAGTTAACTATACGCTTCCGTAGCTTGTAAAGTGACAGCAGCAGATCAAGTTCCACCAGTACTTCACCATAAAGGAACAGGAATGGTATTGAATCTGAGGCCTTTTGTTGTGAATGATTTTTCATGCTGACTTCTGTGCCTTTCACATTCATAAAAGTCAGCACTATGAAGTGTAAACTGATTCAGTAGGATTGTACAGGTGTCCAAAAAATCTGAGAGTAACACCATATATTTTTTCTTTGCACACACCAGTTGTCAGAGTGGCCTAAGGTGCCAGCCAGGGTTTCTGGTCTCCAACTGGAAGCGTGAGTTTGAATCCCATTTCTGGAAAGCAGTCGTCATACTTATTTGGTGGGCAGTTTCCCTATCAGTCAATTTTATTTATAGACGCACAGGCACGCATGCACACACACACGCACACACACACACACACACACACACACACACACACACACCTATGCCTGTATAGACTCACACTTCAAGCTCCATACACACCAAAGAGGCTAATAGGCAGCAGTGTTCTTGCTTAATGGAAGTGGAGCTAAAGAGAGTTCT